>BQNB010094579.1:6770-26083 GCA_026074375.1 Tanacetum coccineum
TGACCAGGATCACCAATTGACATTCCGACATGGTATATATCCGTTTGTTCGGACCTCCAAAACTAGTAAGCGCTACTTACAAGCTTATAAACCCTAGATTAGGTTTGAAACCCTAATCTTCCCTTTTCTTCCTTAATCCTTGCAAATGATGAACCAATGCTTGCAAACACCTTAGTATGCCTTAGGATTGATGCCGTGGGTTTTGGACTTACAAAAGAGAGGAAGAAAATAATTTTTGCAAGTATAAAAGAGTTTATGTAAAGTTTACTGTTATGCATGCATGTGTATTTATAGTGAAAATATCTAACTAACCTAACCATGGTCACTTTCTAACCCTTGCACAAGGTTAATTAGTCAAGTGGTTCATGGTGTAAGAGTTGGTTCCCTATGATCTTTCTTAACTTAGATATTTTTAGCAAGTTGATATCTCTTGGTCCTATCTTGAAAATTTCGGCCACATAGGCTCCCATGTGATGTTATATTGATTATTTTGGGTATTGGGTATAATCGTGGGTATTCGTTTAAGCGTAGTTAGGTTTTGGTGCTTCCGGGAATGCCGAAACGCGTTTTATCGCGAAACGTAAGCATTTTACGTAGCCAATAAAAATAAGATGAACAATGTTATTAATTATCCTCATAATAATCATATAACACTTGCTTGATGTAAACATTTAATCGTTTAATGCCCGTTTACATTGAATGATCATTTTTAGTTTACGCGATTTAACTTAACGATTTCCATTAAAAACAAACGCGTACAATACTAAAAATAAATAGTGACTTTATTAATGTCATACATTGTCCTAAAACACGGGGTGTTATAGTTAGGTACTCTTCCTAGAGAGTTGTAAAACTTCTTATAGAAGTCCCTTACGACAACCGCATCAGCAAGTCATGAATAACGGGTAATTACCACAACAAGCATATCTACCGATAATGACATAGAATCCTTTCAGCCTATATACTACATCATCACGAGCGCATTAAGAAACGTTTATATCAAATATGCATACATATGAATTTCTTCCAACCCGGTCGGTCAACATAAGGAAGGGTTATAAACATTATTTCATTTGGTTTGTTTATTAATTTACCACACAATTATCATAAGTATGATATTGAATCATTATAGACAGATGATGCAGAACCAACCATTATAACTAGACCTTTCGGCCTATGATAGCTGCAACAATCAATCAAAGGATATTAGTAATATCGAATTCATAAGCATATATATTCAAAAGGGATAGCAATATTGTCTAAATATCATATTATGTATCACATAACCTACATACGAGAAATAATCATATCACAACCAAACGAATAACCAACATAACAAGCATAAATAAACTCATAAACATCATCAATGTTATCAGTAAAGAGATGTACCAAATCCGTTTATACAAGTAATACGAATACAAAAGCCAAAACCAATATTTCGACTACAACAACTACCAATCCAAAACCAGATTGTTCCATGATCAACCAACAACCTAATGCTACCGAATATACCCAATGGATTGTCACGTTTACCTTTGGAAATCCGCAAAGTGTCGCCATATGGAGTGTTTGGTAACAAGGTTTATGGTAGTAACTTATAAGGATTTGGTGTGAATCCGTCTAAGTATCAAGTGTAATGTGTTTAGGGTATGGAAAGGTGAAGTTAAAGGTCTAGAAATCGTGGTGGACTTCTGAGAATTCATGGTTATGAGGGATAGTAATGGTAATGGTGGCTCGATGAGGATAAATGAGTGTTTGGATCATAGGATCCAAGGATCCTCACCAATTCTCTTCTTCTCTAATGATGGTATATAGTAGTGTGTAGTTCCAGGCACCAAATTGGTGTATATAAGCATTTTCAACATTTGGGGACCAAGTTGGGGGTCTATGATTGGTTGTGGAGTTAATGGAAGCCAAATAAATGCTCATGAGCTGTTACAAACGCAAAAACTGCCGCACTTACATAAAAGTACACCGTACTTTGTACATTTAAACTATTTTTCCCGCTGGTGAAAAGTGCGCCGCACAATTTAATAAGTGCGACGTACTTCGTGCATTTTCAGCCTTTGACCAAAAAATTAAAGTTGTAGATAATTGTCTCCTCTTTCCGTGACCGCTTGAATCAACTCAATCGGAGTTCGTATGACCGAGTTATGGCCAAAATAGTGGATAGGTGTCGGGAAGCCTTGAGCTTGAGTTTACTTCTTCGTTTAAGCTCCATATCTTCGTGTATTCTTCCTTTTTCATCCTTGACACGTCACATGAACCTACAATAGCAATTATAGTCTATTAAGTATTGAAAGTTCATATAATTAACCAAAAGTGTATATATAAAAGAACAAATAAAGCATATAAAAATATGTATAAAATGCGCGTTATCAAATCCCCTCACACTTAAACTTTGATTACCCTCAAGCAAATCTAAGAAACTAAAAATTAGAAACAAGGTCATAAATGAAAAAATAAGGGAAAATTTAAAATTCTAAGAATTTTGAAAATATCGAAAATATTATTGGTTTTTTATAAATAAGCGCAAACTTGCGTAAACTCCCCCACAGTTAAGGGTTTGCTTGTCCTCAAGCAATATAGGGGAAAATAAAGATAGAAATAAATTTTACAAAACAAAAATAGAATTATGAAAAATATTTTTGGATTTTTAATATGCGAAAACAGAAATGTTTGACAATACTCAATGATTCTTAAGCTGTGATAACATGACTAAGCACCTTACGAATAAGGAAAGTATAATTCACTCACACACTCGTATGCAATGTAATAGAGGGTAATAGGGAAATCACACTTAATTGCTCAGTCATGATTCATTATGATTACCATAAGCTTGTACAAAAAACAAAACTGCACCGACGTGGCGTAAGCATCAGGTATAAATATCAAAAGAGGTCTTTTGTTCGGGTCATGACATTAGGCTAGGGGTTAATAAGGAAATGTATAAGGAATGAGAGATATTTACTGGAATTGGTTTGAAAAGAAAATGAATGTCAAAATTCTAAGAAACCCATGATGCTAGTTACTAAACATACCACAAACCCGTGAGATTATCGAATATCTCAACCTCATCTCGATCCAACACATACAAGTATGATATAACAATACGCCTCACAAACATACACAATAGTTGATAAACAACAAAACACCAATTCTTAATCATTAATCACTTTTTTTCCTCTCTTTTTTCGATTCACTTTCTTTTCACATTTTTTCTTCTCCTTCTTCCTCTCTTTTTGTATATATTTTTTTCAATACATATATATTTTTTCAAGTAATTCATTTTTTATTTCACCCGTTCTAACATTCCTCTACAATCTAACAATTCGTCTCCACACATAGAGCGTGAGTAGCTATGTGCAAATACATAAAATACGAAACACGAAGGCGAGCATCTTCATCATGGCACAACACTTATAACAAAGGTGCAAACTACCATTAACTAAACGAATTCCCTTTACAAGTGGAATCCAGCTAAAAGACAGCAAAAAACTGCTATGACCAACGGGGCCCACAGTTCCACCAGATAATCGCGCGCACACAGAGAATATACTAACCTTCAGCTACGGTGGATCCGTCGATCCATGGAATGGCAATAATTAAACAGCTTTCCTTTTTTTATACAAAATACAGGTCTAAGAGCCATACTAGTTTTTTATTTGAAAGTAATCTCTTTCCACTCTCTCTCTAGCATTAGTTAGTTCATACATTAGCATTCATCTGTTGATCATATAACTTGTTAAAGATAATCCATTAACAACTGATCCCAATTAATTCCCCTTCTTCTTACTAATGAATTACACACGACGCGTCTAAAGACTACAAAGGACTTCAAGAAGTGAATAAGTTCTTAGGGAGTATGTTCATCAAACATTGTTGTGAGCGAGATTTATCCACCATCATCTATCTTCTTGTGTAATCATAGTTGTATGATTGGTTATTAATTTAGGCCTTAAAATACATAGTGTTTTTACAGATTGGCTTCTATCTCAGCGCAGAAATGTACTCTAGACAATATATGCTTTGTTCTCACTCTAAGAAACAAGTATGCAAGCCGACTGTTGACGACGGTTTCTAATCACGCTTCTAGATAGCTCTCCGCCGTTACAAATCTAGGAGCTTGTTTGACCCCTCACAAACATACACAGTAGTTGATAAACAACAAAACACCAATTCTTATTCATTAATCACTCTTTTTTCTCTCTTTTTCGATTCATTTTTTCACATTTTTTCTTCTCCTTCTTCCTCTCTTTTTGTATATATTTTTTTCAATACATATATATTTTTTCATCATTTTTTATCCACCCTTCACATTCACACAACTAACAATTCTCCCACACATAGAATAAGCATACATCACAAAAAATACGAAACACGAAGGCGCGCATCTTCATCATGGCACAACACTTATAACAAAGTGCAAACAAACCATTAATAAAATCCATTACAAGTGATCCACTAAAAGACATAAAAACGGCTATGACCGCCCACAGTTCCACCAAATACAAACACGGATCCAGCTACGGTGGATCCGTCGATCCATGGATGGCATAATTCAAATCAGCTTTCCTTTTTTATAAATAGGAGCCATATGTTTTTATTTGAAAGTATCTCTTTCCACTCTCTCTCTAGCATTAGTTAGTTCATATCATTTGCATTCATTCTTTGATCATTATACTTGTTAAATAATCCATTACAAGTGATCCAATTAATTCCACTCTTTAATGAATAACACTAATAAGATCTAAAGACTTCAAGAGTGATAAGTCTAGTTGTGTCATCACATTGTTGTGATATTTATCCACCATCATCTATCTTCTTGTGTAATCATAGTTGTATGATTGGTTATTAATTTAGGCCTTAAAATACATAGTGTGTTAGATTGGTTCTATCTTGAAGTAGGACTCGGAATATATCTTTGTACCAGAAAAAGTGTAAGCGATGTTGTACGGTTTTCTCCGCCTAAAGGGAGCTTGTTGACATAGTGAAGAGAACTCTCGAGTTGGGTAATCGGGGAGTGGAGTAGGGCGAAGAGGAGCTTTGTAGCCGAACCACTATAAATCATTGTGTTAATATTTCCTTTCTTTACTTATTTACATATTGCATTCATTCATTTATTGCATTGCTATCATATACATACTTGTATATCTATTTAATTCACATAAGCAAGAAAATCTAAGTTTTAATTTTAAAAAGGTAAAACTATTAAACCCCCCATTCTAGTTTTCATAATTGGTATCAGGAGCAAGATCACCCAAGATTTTTAAAATATATTGTATTTTAAAGCTTGAATCGATCTATGAATTTCGATAAATATCTAGAAGGACAATCTATGCAAAGATCATCACTTTTCGAAAGCGACAGTTTTATATATTGGAAAAATAGATTTGAAACTTATGTGAAATCAAAAGATCTAGATCTTTGGCATTGATGCGTGTTTTATAAGTCTTAAATTTATAGAGCTAGAATTACCGGTTTTGACTAAAAACACAACACGGGCAAGTATACCCTATCGTATGTAATATAGCCTAGGTAAGTCCAGGTCGTTCCACGGGATTTGTAGCAATTAACAGAAAGTTTATCAAGTAACAAAGCCAAATGATTGTCAAATATCAATTAGCCTAACGTGTGTATTAAGAAAGCAAGTACCAAGCAAGGCATAATCCACATAACATGATAGATATAGATATTGCAAAACTTTATATAAACAAATCATGCAAGTCATGAATAACGGATAATTACCACAACAAGCACATCTACCGATAATGACATAGAATCCTTTCAGCCTATATACTGCATCATCACGAGCGCATTAAGAAACGTTTATATCAAATATGCATACATATGAATTTCTACCAACTCGATCGGTCAACATAAGGAAGGTTTATAAACATTATTTCATTTGGTTTGTTTATCACACAATTCTTACAAGTATGATATTGAATCATTATAGACAGATGATGCAGAACCAACCATTATAACTAGACCTTTCGGCCTATGATAGCTGCAACAATCAATCAAAGGATAAACAAGGTCCAAGCAAAAGTAATATCGAATTCATAAGCATATATATTCACAAGTAATAGCAATATTGTCTAAATATCATATTATGTATCACATAACCTACATACGAGAAACAATCATATCACAACCAAACCAATAACCAACACAACAAGCATAAATAAACTCATAAACATCATCAATATTAATAGTAAAGAGATGTACCAAATCCGTTCATACAAGTAATGCGAATACAAAAGGCCAAAACCAATATTTCGACTACAACAACTACCAATCCAAAACCAGATTGTTCCATGATCAACCAATAACCTAATGCTACTGAATATACCCAATAGATTGTCGCGTTTACTTATGGAAATCCGCAAAGTGTCACCATATGGAGTGTTTGGTAACAAGGTTTATGGCAGTGACTTATAAGGATTTGGTGTGAATCCGTCTAAGTATCAAGTGTAATATGTGTAGGGTCTAGAAAGGTGAAGTTTAAGGTCTGAAAATCGTGGTGGATTTATGAGAATTCGTGGTTATGAGGGATAGTGATTGTAATGGTGGCTCGATGAGGATAAATGAGTATTTGGAGCATAGGATCCAAGGATCCTCACCAATTCTCTTATTCTCTAATGATGGTATATAGTAGTGTGTAGTTCCAAGCACTAAATTGGTGTATATAAGCGTTTTTAACACTTGGGGACCAAGTTGGGGGTCTATGATTGGTTGTGGAGTTAATAGGAGCCAAATAAATGCTCCTGAGCTGTTACAGACGCAAAAACCGCCGCACTTGCATAAAAGTACACCGTACTTTGTACATTTAAACTATTTTTCCCGCTGGTGAAAAGTGCGTCGCACAATTTAATAAGTGCGGCGTACTTCGTGCATTTCCAGCCTTTGACCAAAAAATTAAAGTTGAAGATAATTGTGTCCTCTTTCCGTGACCGCTTGAATCAACTCAATCGGAGTTCGTATGACCGAGTTATGGCCAAAACAGTGGATAGGTGTCGGGAAACCTTGAGCTTGAGTTTACTTCTTCGTTTAAGCTCCATATCTTCGTGTATTCTTTCGTTTTCATCCTTGACATGTCACATGAACCTACAATAGCAATTATAGTCTATTAAGTATCGAAAGTTCATATAATTAACCAAAAATGTATATATAAAAGCACAAATAAAGCATATAAAAATACGTATAAAATGCGCGTTATCAAATCCCCTCACACTTAAACTTTGATTACCCTCAAGCAAATCTAAGAAACTAAAAATTAGAAACAAGGTCATAAATGAAAAAATAAGGGAAAATTTAAAATTCTAAAAACTTTGAAAATATCGAAAATATTATTGGTTTTTTATAAATAAGCGCAAACTTGCGTCAACTCCCCCACACTTAAGGGTTTGCTTGTCTTCAAGCAATATAGGAGAAAAATAAAGATAGAAATAAATTTTACAAAACAAAAATAGAATTATGAAAAATATTTTTGGATTTTTAATATGCGCAAACAGAAATGTTTGACAATACCCAATGATTCTTAAGCTGTGATAACATGACTAAGCACTTTACGAATAAGGAAAGTATAATTCACACTCACAACACTCGTCATACAATGTCATAAGAGGTAGCATGAGGGAAATCACACTTATAATTGCAGCCAGTGCATAGATTCATTTATGATTACGCATAAGCTTTGTAACAAAAAACAAAACCTGCAACACGACGTGGCTGTACGCATCAGTATAAATTAATCAAAAGAGGATCTTTTTATGTTTACGGGTCATGACATTAGCTAGGGATTCAGTAAGGAAAACCTGTTATAAGGAATGAGAGAGCAATATTTACTGGAAATTGGTTTTGACAAAAATCAAACTCAGCGAATGTCAAACAATATCTAAGAAAACACCATGATGCTATTTAACTAAACATACATCATCTCTCTCCCGAAGAGATTACGAATATCATCCCAACCTCCAATCTATGATCCCAACACATACAAGTATGATATAACATAATACAGCCTCCAATACATACACTATAGTTGATAAACAACAAAACTCCAATTCTTAACAATCATTAGAATACCACTTTCTGTTCCCTCTCTGTTTTTCGATTCACTTTCTTTTCACATTTTTTCTTCTCCTTCTTCCTCTCTTTTTGTATATATTTTTTTCAATACATATATATTTTTTCATCTCCTTCTTCCTCTCTTTTTGTATATATTTTTTTCAATACATATATATTTTTTATCATTTTTTTATCCACCCTTTACATTCACACAACTAACAATTCTCCCACACTTAGAATAAGCATACATCACAAAAAATACGAAACACGAAGGCGAGCATCTTCATCATGGCACAACACTTATAACAAAGTGCGAACAAACCATTAATAAAATCCAACTAATCATACCGAGCAACTAGCAACCAACCGTTTAGACTTTTGACATGGGTTAAGGCTAGGCTAAAAGTTATATATTTTTGTATTTTTATTTTAGTGGACTAAAAGAAACGAAAAAAATTGGCTCTACAGTTTTAACTAGGGGTATCTAGCCCTAAAGATGAGTGCTACGTAAGGGTTTTATTTGGGTGGTTAGTTAATCAGTGTAATTAGCTAAAATAATAAATAATATGTTAAATGGATGGGCTAATTTGGTTAAATCCTAAGTTGCCTCTTTATCACATAAACACACGAATGTGATCTCACTGTTGTCTCATAATGATTGTTAAGCACAAGTTCTAGAATCAATAAATCACCGACACACTCATAAACAAAGGAATCTAGCATAAAAGACATATGCCGATGTAGGATCGAAATCCTCACATTTAGTGGTAATGGTTACAAATGCATAAGTAATGTCATCGACCCCGATGCGGATCTGCTCTATAAATCAGGACACATCTCTGATTTCAAAAACTTAATTTATTTACTACGTTTTGTTCTAATATATTAACCTAAGTGACAAAAGAAAACAAAATAAATAATCAGATTTATCGAGGATGAACAAAAATTAAAAATTAATAATGAATCTGATTTTTCCAATTCATTTTCCCCCCACACTTAAGTTGAGCATTATGCGTAATTAGAAAATAACTTAAAAGTAGGAAAATTAGATAAATAAATATAAGAGAAACGAGACTTTCCTGGGTTCTTAAGTGCTCTGTTGAATTCTGAAAGATAGATGTTGAGCAAAACGCCAACATAAACATGCAAACTAACCAAATATAATATACTGATCAAAACATATCACATCCCCAAGTGATAAGCTATCACCACCAATCCAAGCTTCACATGTTTATTAAATCTGCAAAATAAACAAAACTACAAAAAACATAAAATTCTAAAGCGCACTTTCGTAGGCACCACGGTTGCATTTAGCGTATGCAACAAGCCTTTAAACCCATCGTTATCTCGAGTGGACGAGTTATAGTCTCGTGAGGGTTTTCAGCGAACATACCCACAAAGTTCAAAACTACCTTTTTATATTACAGAAGTTAAGTAAGAAATACACGGGCCCATGCACAACATACTTAAAAACTGCAAAGTTTTTTGTTTTATATATTTTTATATTTTTCACAATGCAGTAAAAGAAAAGACAAGCACACACAAATCATGACGAAATGAAAAATAAAATAGAAAGTGTTAGGATCAAAAATATGGTGTCTATATGGAAATTACTCTAGTTTAGGCTTAAGTTAAAACACAAGGACTAAAAGTGTAATTAGTCCAAAGTTTCCTTGTGTTTAGCCTATAAATACTCCCCTCTAATCAACATTAGAGGGTGAAGCTCACATTTGTATTTTTCCATTTCCTTTTCATTTTAATAAAACTTCAAAATTAAATAAAGCTCTCTCCTCTATAATGGCTTATTCTTATTTTGAGCTTCCCCGACCTCCCGAGATCGTGAATCGAGAAACCTCACAAGTGGTATCAGAGCTGCAGGAGCGATTTGTGATGTTTTAGCTTATTCAGATTCGGCTTATTCAGCTTATTCCGGCCTATTTCAGCTTATTTTTAGTTTTGATTATCGGTCCAGCAGCTTATTTGAGCCTATTTCAGTCCAAATTCAGTTCGTATGGTATATTCAGAAGATCAGATCGTGACAGTTGTATATGTGCTTATTTGTTAACATCTCGGTTGTGTTTTATACAATCGAGATGGCCAGATTACGGTTTTATCGTATTTTGGTAACAATTAAGTACTAATTTCGGATCTGTAACATTTTCTGAACTGTTAAACATCAAACTCGGAAGTAATATCATTTTCGGAAGACAAACTCGGTATTGACTTTTGGTCTATAGTCAAACTCGGAAATATAACTGCTTATTCCGAAAATGAGTTTCGAAATTGTTTTTATCAAGAATTAAAAGAGGAAGAACAGATCTGTACCAAACTCTATGCCAAACCGAATCTGCTACATCAGATCTACAATCTTAATATCGAAATTGAGTCAACCGAGTTAACTCAGTGTAAAATCGGTAATAACCGAGTGATATCAGTTTCACACTTACCGAAAATGGAAAATCAAGACTATGGAAACAAACATCAACCTCCCCCGACATCAACAAAAACGAAATTTCGACAACTTCAGTTTGTTGCCGAGTTTCAACCCGACATCGACTTTCACAGATTTACAACATCAACAAATCCACATAACAAATCTCTACATCAGACAAATACATCTCCTCTACAAACCCAAATTCGATTTATCTCACCAACACAGTTGTACATCAACAACATATTCCAATCATCTCTTTATAACACAAAAATGACTCAATCTAAATTGAAAAACAAACATAAAAGATCTCAGAATGATTCCCGATTGGTGTGATACATTCAAGATATGATCTTTCAAGATCAAAACAAGGGAAAATACTCATCATAGATCTGTGACAACGTGTATGGTGTCTTTTCAATATTCAAAACTTCAAAAGATTGAACAAGAACAAGAGTGTTCTCATTCTTTCTAGTTTCGGTGAACAAAACTACCAAACAAATGTACAACCTACCTGTGACCTTGTTGAGCAAGATCATGATGCCATTCTTGAAGACACAAAGACACGAACAGTAATATCAAAAAGGTTGTATGCGTGTAAGATATGAGCAATGGAGATTGGGTTATGTTATTGTTTGAATTTAAGAGATGAGATGATTGTTTGATTGGTGGATTTATTAAGATGAAAAGGTGTGAAATTTGGCTTGTATGAATATTGAGATGGGGGTGGAGCATTTGAGGTAAGAACTTAGGATTTGATGAAAGATAAAGCAGATGAATGATAGAGGCGTGGGAGAAGTTATATAAAATTAGGGTTGTCTGTTTGTTTATCTTATTTGGACTGAATGAGTAAATGGGTCGAATGTGGTTATGATTGAGTTGTGTCTATAAGATAAAAATGGCATTTAACCAAAAATGAGAAGTATGCATGTTATTATGGGCTTGACTGAAATTTTGGGCTGAGCTTACCGAAAATGAAAAAAATTGGCCGTGTATTAACATACGAATAGGACTGAGAATTTTAGACTAAATAAGGATATTAGGCTGGATCCGAATTTGTGGGCTTAAAATACTAAAGGGCCGAATTTTTGTTAATTTTTTGGACACAAAAACATCACTTATTGCTTAAAATGATCCGGATAAAAGATTCACGAAAATCGTTCAAAAGGCTAGTCTCGGGATTTAATCGCAAGAATTGATTACGGGGATGATTCGTTATCATTTATTTGAAGTTGAAGTGGAATTTCACGGGTGCGTGTACTTATTATATCTTAAAAGTCGGGGTTGGTTGGATGATGACTTTTAAAGATAACTTGTTCAAGCTTATAACCGGTTGTTGATGAAGACTTAACAAATCTAGCAATGTGTGATCTATAAACGCAGAAGTTGGTGCTCAATGCGCACATTTGCTATCACTTAAAGGAGTTACGTTGTAGTGCTCAGTGTCTCACATAGTTGAGGATTTGTCAAGAGACTTAGGTCTACTTATACTTCAAGGAATTACGTTGTAGTATTCAGTATAAGTTTGGAGTCACGTGGATAGCACAAGACATAAGTCACAAGTTTGGGGTATTATACTTCAACATCAAGTTTGTAAAAAATGCATTTTCGCCATCAGTAATCATTCCAAGAGCGACAAAAAATACCGAGGTTAGAATTGAATAGTTGAGGAGAAACGATTCACACATTGATTTTCTATCCGAAATATTTGGGCATAACACAAAATTATGATTTTTCGATGGTTAACGTATGCAATCAGGGGGTTAGAAAGGTGTATTGGTTATTTCCTTTCATATTCTTTTGACTATCATCTTTTTTGGTTGAATACTTCAATAGACTGCATCGATCTGGGGGAAGAAATGTGTGAAGTCTGTGCATGTTCCCCTGAATGGTTTGGCTACTAATCCGCATTGAATAAGTCAGATTTGCTGCTAAGTGTAGTTTACTTCATCTTCTACAAATTCCGGATGCGACTTAGAAGAAGTCAGATTTGCTGCTAAGTGTGGTTTACTTCTTCTTCTACAAATTCCGCTGCGAGCTTAAACCGCTATAGTTAGAAGATTTGTCAACTACATCAAAGCTTCATATTTGCTTCGAATGGCTGTCTGTTTGGGGGGAAGCAGATTACATTGTATTCTCTACAAGTGAAGGAATGATTCAAGCTAAAGTACATGTTGAAGACAAAGCAAACTGCAGATATCTTTAGCTATTTGTACTTGTAGGATACATTGTAAGTAATTCCATATGCCACTATATTGGGGGAATATTGTTAGGATTAAAAATAAGGTGTCTATATGGAAATTACTCTAGTTTAGGCTTAAGTTAAAACACAAGGACTAAAATTGTAATTAGTCCAAAGTGTCATTGTGTTTAGCCTATAAATACTCTCCTCTAATCAACATTAGAGGGTGAAGCTCACATTTGTATTTTTCCATTTCCTTTTCATTTTAATAAAACTTCAAAATTAAATAAAGCTCTCTCCTCTATAATGGCTTATTCTTATTTTGAGCTTCCCCGACCTCCCGAGATCGTGAATCGAGAAACCTCACAGAAAGTAAAATATAATAAGTATTATTCAAACATTCATAACACATACGAAAACAAAAATAGAGGCGTAAATAAAATCTTTTTGGATTTTTTATTTTAATATAAACACTTTACAAGCATGTATATAATGAACAAAAACAAATAAACAAATATTTTGCTTTTAAAAACGAAATATTTTTGTAGACTTATGAAGAGAGTACGCCGCACCTGCAATTGAGTGCAGCGCTCTTTTAGTAAAATTCCATTTTCGGGTTTATATTTTATAACGAATCACAATTAAGCAAGCATTCGTTCAAGCACACAATATAAAACTAATAAAAAGAACTAAAATTTAGCAGCTAACACTCGAACACTTCAACTAAATAAACACGAAAAAGGAAAAAAATATTTTTAGGTTTTCACTTTTTTTAAGCAAACTAAAAAAATGAAAGTTTTAGGCACAAATTCAATTAAGATATTATTTCAATACAACATAGCACCCAAACGATCAAAGAAAATAAATTTGAACAAAATTATTTTTGCAAACGAAAAAGTGCGTCGCACTCAAGATAAAGAGCGGCGTACATCGAGTCTATTTTTTTTTCTTTTCAAAAATTCAAACTAAGATTACGGCAAAAATTACAAAAGTGTACCGCACAACAACATGAGTGCGGCTGTTTTATTATGACAGAAAATGTTTTTTTATATATATTTACACTTTATTAGTTAAGTACACAAATAAACACATTTACACACACGGACAACCATGAACACACAAACAAACATATTAACAAAAAAGAAACAAGAAAATCTTTTTTATGTTTTATAATTTTTTTAACCTCTTTTTTTATATATGGTGATACTTATAAACGTGCAAGTAAGCAAAGATGCAAACACAAAATAAAACACATAACACATTCACAAACAATCATAGATACACACAGACACACAAACACGCTAAGTTAAACCAAAAGAAAGGAAACAAGAAACTCTTTTAGATTTTATAGATTTTAACATTTTACATGTTCATGCAAACAAACACACACAAACAAACAATCCAACAAATGCAAACAAACAGGAAAGAATACTAATATAAGTTTTAAAACAATCTATATGATAAAGATATGAAAAAGAAAATATTTCTGTCTCTCAGGCCCAGAAGTGCGACGCACAAGGAAACTTGTGCGGTGTACTTGGAAAAAAGAATTCGTTTTGAATTTTTTATATCACATTTATTCTTGATGCAAATCTAACTTAAGATGACAATGTAAACACTGATAATTTAACAAATATAACTGAGAAATTACTACATGCAATCACAAACGAATATAACATATTAGTTATTATGACATGTAATCATGGAAACAAGCTAAGATACAAAAGCAAATAAATACACATTACAAGTATTCACAATGTTGATCCCACGCCTTGATCGATTCTTTAGTATATAAAGAGTTTGTTACCTTGGAAGATTCCAAAATAACAAAGATTGAGACTTTGTGAATATACCAAAGTGTATGCGGAAACTACACTTTGATACTCTAGAGAAATGTATGAAACAGTAACAATCACTCACAAACAATAAATACCAAAATCACTGCTTCAATATTATAAATAATACGAGTACTCTCTAAGTACTGGGGTTACACAACCTTGAAGCAATTACAAATTCTCTCTAAGTGTATATCTTAAAGTTCTAACTATCACTACTCTAGGGATCTCCTTTTATAGAAATACAAGGAACCCTTTACACATATATCTGCCTATCTATTAGGAACAGTTACAATTCAAAACTAAATATTCCGAAATGCTCTCCATACCTTCTTATCTTCATATCATCAGCTTTGACTATTTAGCAGTACAAACCTCTTCAACTAGCAGTATTAAGTTTCATTGGCAGTACTAACTTTGTGTTGGCAGTACTAACTCCTTTAGTACTGTTGGCAGTATTAAGTCCTATGAAGATTTATTCCCAACAATCCTCCCCTAAACTTGTGATTGTCCTTTAAATCAACAAGTTTCTTCTGAATAAAATCTTCTATACTGCTGATGATTCTTTCAAACACTTTTGTCATTTCTGCACTTGATCTCTTATGAATCTAAGGAGTTCGAAAGCTTGTGAACTTTCATGGTCTACCTCCAATCTTGTACTCAACATCTTTGACAGCATCTCTTGACTCAAGGGATACTTCTTTTCTGTCAACATATGGATCGCCAGTCCATTGTTCATCAATAAAATATGAATACCACAGAAATCATGTAATCTCCAGCTCAAAAGATTGTATTCATGTTGGTCTTTCCAAATCTCATCATCCTCATCAGGCTCAAACAAGGTGTGTAAATCTCCCCAAAGCATAAGATCAAAACCTTCTGGTGCTGAAGAACTGTATCTCTCCTTGACTAACCTGAACAGTTGTTCTACATCCATTCTGTCAAAATCTTGAAGCATTTCACTTAGTATCTTATATTTCTTGGAGCTTCCATCACCCCTAAAGACTTGATAGTACATGAAGGTTTCTGTCAACACAACTGTCTTCCAATCTACAATAGGAAACTTAGTTGATAAGGATTCAATCTCTATGGGAGTTTCTTCTCTTGGTACTACATCCAGAAATCCTTTGAGCTCATCTTTCTCAACATCTTCTAACTTTTGTCTCTTCCTTGTTGTTTTCCTAGGAATAGACTTCTTCCTCTTTGCTGTTGGTTCTTTGGGAACTTCTTCCTTTTTCTCTTGAGTAACAGCTTTTTCTTTCATAATCTTTTCTGGAGACTTTTCTTTCTCAGGAGACTTTTGCTTCTTACTTGCATTCTCTGCATCCAAAGGCACAAACTTTTGATTAAAGTCCCAAAGCTTTTCAAAAATAGGCCTTACTTCATTGTAAGACATCCCCTTAAAATCAGAGATCTTAAAATTTCCTTGGTTCTTCAAATACTTGACCATGTTCCTTCTAGCTTGAGCAATTGACTTAGGCTTCATTTTGAGAGAATGATATCTAAGGACTGAAGGATCATTCCAGTCAATCTTCTTTGTAGACTCAGCTTCATCCATAGCTTTTTTCTTTTCCTCTTCTTCCCATTGTCTTGCAATCTCTGCATCTCTAGCAATTTGAGCCCTTTGTTCCTCATGCATCTGTTCTTCAATCCTAATTGCTTCAGCAAAACTTAATCTTTCTTGCTCAAGCTCCTTCTTGGATTTCTTCTTGGGCTCTTCATCTGTCATTATACCTTTACCCTTATCTTTTCTTTTCTCTGCACTTCTTCTTGAGTAAGTAGCCGTTTCTCCAGCAGTACTAATGTGTACTTCAGCAGTACTAACTGGAGGAACTTCTTCACTAGCAGTATCTTTCTTCTTGCCAGCAGTACTAATCTCATCACTAGCTTTCCCACTGCCCTCTTGCTCATGGATGACTTCAGTTGGAGTTATTTCTTGTATAAAAAGTTCAGTTTCAGTGCTTGCTTTTTCATGACCTCCTTCATCATCTTTAAAACCTTCTTTAGAGAACTTCCTCCCCTGTTTGGAAGAATCATCTTCAGCATCTGAAAGAACAAATCTAGAATGTCTTCTTGCCTTCCCAACCTTTATCTGAGCCTCTAGTTTCTTGACCCTTAATATAAGCTTAGTGTAAGCAGAACTGTAGGTTTGCTTTAGTCCTTGGTCAAATCAGCCTCTAGAACTCCAACCCTGTCAGAAAGTATGTTTATCAAACCCATCAATTCTTGTAGTTTCAAACTACCCTCCTCACGTCCATGTGAATGAACAGCATGGAGAGGTGAGTCATGGGGTGTAGGAGGAGGATATTCGGTACCAGGCTGTGGTGGTGAATGTTGTGAAGGTGAGGGATGAGGAGGTGATGGTTGAGTAGGAGATGGTTCAGGTGTAGGTGAAGATGAAGGTGTTGGGGATGGTGATGATGTGATTTTAGAAGGTGAGGGTGAGGATTCAGCAGCATCCAACATATTTGGAAATAAATCAACTTCTTGCCCTGAAAAACCCTTGGTGATTCTCCTCATGTTGCTAAAAACCTTCATGGTGAGAGTTGGGACTAAATAAATTCTTGAGTGTTGTTGGAGCTTGTGTCGCTGCATGTCTAGGCAAAGTTGAATAAACCTAGGATACATCAAAAACTTATGGGGACTAGATATGTTAGACACCATATGGTCAAAGATCATCCTAGAGAAATTAAACCTTCTATTTGTAGCTAAACAAATGATAGCCACTGCAATATTGCTACTAAACTGCTCCCAAGCAGTCTTCTTGGGGCTTAAACAGTGAAGAATGAGATGAATAAGAAACCTCCATTGAGGTGAAAAAGCACCTTTCTGAAAGGTTAACTTATCTGAGTCAGTAGCATACCCCATACGTGCCAGTTGAGCAAAAATCTCTGAAGATGGAAGAGAGATAAGTCCGTCTTTATCATCCAGTTTGAGATGTCGCCTTATAGAACCTTCAGTGATGGAAAGCGAGTGACCATCAACCTTAGCATGAATGGTAACATTACCATCTTCATTAGTCACAATCTCAGCAGTCCTCCAAAATTGTTTAATAAAAGATACGCACACCTCGGGCTTTTTAGTAAGTGCATAATGGATATGACTTCGATTTATGAAGTCAATGATTTGATGAAACCCTGCACTTCCGGTTGATTTTTCCAAATACGCAACCATATTGTGTTTGTCACAAAATTCTAAGTTTGCCATGGATGAAATTGTAAGTAAACAAGTGGGATTTGATCGTGTAAGGTAGTATTAGGTCTGGAGAAAGTTAATTTCAATTTGATAGAGAAAACAGAGGGATACAATTTGACCAATATTAATAAAATTGAAATAAACCATGTTCGATCTGACCGTAATTTAAAGATGTTCACGAAAGTCCAATTGGTCAAATGGCCTATACCCATGTATTTGGCGGAAATATCTCAACTGCTTCTAACAAGTAATAGAAAATTTGTTGGCCCAAACAGTAACTAACTTCATCCAGCAGTACTAATTTGGCCTAGCAGTATTAAAATTTGCCCAGCAGTATTTTGTTAGGCCCAAACAGTACTAACGGTCATCCAGCAGTATTAAATTTGGCCTAGCAGTATTAAAATTTGCCTAGCAGTATTAACTTCTCCACCCAACAGCAGTACAAAGTCCAAAGATTTTAAGGACTAAAAGAAACACTTCACACAATCTCTCTTTTCTGTTTTTAGGCTCACAATTCATCTCTCAATTCTTTTGGCTCACTTTGCACTCTTTCTATTTTTCACACAGCTCTCTTTCTGTTTTTGAGCTCACCAATTCTCTCTTTTGTTTTAGCTCACAAAATCACACAAAGTGTAGTTTTTGGCAAACTACCAGCCATAAACGGATTTGAGGAGTCTTTACCAATAGCCGTTTGCTTTGGACTAGCCATTGCTTCATTAGAAAAATATGGTGCAATGATAACCATATAGTTTTGAGTAAACTACCAACTATAAACGGATTTGAGAGGTCTTTACCAGTAGCCGTTTGCTCTGGACTAGCCAATGCTTCATTGTAATAACATGGTGCATTGAGGACCATATAGTTTTGAGTAAACTATCAACTATAAACGGATTTGAGAGGTCTTTACCAGTAGCCGTTTGCTCTGGACTAGCCAATGCTTCATTGTAATAACATGGTGCATTGAGGACCATATAGTTTTGAGTAAACTATCAACTATCAACGGATTTGGGAAGTCTTTACCAGGAGCCGTTTGCTCTGGACTAGTCAATTCTTGAAGTCTATGAGACATGGTGAATTGATGACCATTTGTTGTGTGGTATAACAACCAACACTTTAAGAACAGCCAACATGTTTCCTCCCCTCAAATGATACATTATGGAGTAACCTATATGACACCTCATTGTTTATCCTGAAAAAGTTAGCTTAACACCAAGAAAAACATAATCCAAACATGTTTCATGTTTAACAGTATTAAGTGTTATTCACAAGATTAACAAAAATACATAGAAGTAACCAGCAGTACTAACTATAAGCAACAGTTTTAACAAACAGTGTTAACTATAACTAGCAGTACTAATTTTAAGCAACAGTGTTAACAAACAGTGTTAAATAAAACTAGCAGTACTAATTATAAGCAACAGTTTTAACAAACAATGTTAAATATAACTAGCAGTACTAATTGTAAGCAACAGTGTTAACAAACAGTGTTAAATAAAACTAGCAGTACTAATTATAACTAGCAGTATTAATTGACAAACACTAACAGTACTAACATTTAACAAACTTTACAAAACAAACAAGAGATTTAGGCCTTAGG
>BQNB010094580.1:0-22274 GCA_026074375.1 Tanacetum coccineum
GGGCCAACCCATTTGGTTTTTTTTAAGGCAATGTAAAAAAAACCGCTCGGCACAAAATAGAAAAACAAAATTACAAAAATATTGACTTATTAGTAAAAAATAATACCGCGGACATGAAGGCCCCAAACTCATAAGCCCATATATAAAAAACAAAATTATTAAAACATGGACTGAAAGATAACCCGCAAAAAATAAAAAATAGAAAAGAATAAAAATAAAATTTTAACGCAAAATTATACCCGCACTATTTTACATGAGACGTAAAAATAAAACCCCACTACATAAAAAAAAAAAGTCTGTTCCCATAAAAATTATATTAAAAAAAATGTATAACCAAAAAAAGAAATCTTTAAACATGAGCCCCACACATAAGCCCATATAAGAAAAAAAAAAACTATTAACATGATGCTGAAAAATAAAACCAACAAAATAAAAAAATAAAAAATAGATATTGTCTCGCAACTACGCGATAAAAACATTAACGAACGACCCCGCAGCAACTCGCGGGTAATCACGCTTGTTATATACTTTAAGATGTAAATTATACCAAGTGTAACACGTTGACCTATCAAATATACTAAATTTTTGGAGCCGAAGCTCTAGCTAAATCAACTACAACATCGCCTTTTCCATGGCCCAACATTTGCGCCTTTCCCTAGCGACAAGTCGTTTGGGAAAGGTTTCCCCACGACAAGTCCGCTGGAAATGTCGCTGGGGAAGCTCCGTAGGGATTCTTTTTCCCCAGCGACGAGGTGGGTCCCACTCATTCTTCAGTCAAGGAACAAGTGCCACGGTGGCACACTTTTCCCCGGCAGACATGTCGATGGGGAATCTTTTGGTAAGCTAAAGTTTTAAGACCCTTAATTAAACCTAACTTAATTGTGAACTATCCCCCAGCGACAAGTCCTGTGAATTTACTTATAACGTTGACAAGTCAACGTCAGTGGTTAGGTTTCCGCCCACGACAAGTCTTTGGGAAAGTTTTTTCTAAAAGTTTATAATCAGGTTTCCCCATCGACAAAGTCGCTGGGGAAAGTTTTTTTTTTTATTTAGAATCAAGTTTTCTAGCGACTTTTCGCTAGGGAAAAGTCAGCAATTTTTTTTTAATAAAGCTGCACAGCAGGCGTTTCCAGATTTTTTCCGGAAAAAATCTACAAAAACAAACCTGTATAGACTCACCACAAAAAACTTGTACCAAAACACAAATACAAAGTAAACGGATCAACGCAATAACAAATACATCACAACTTGTATCAAAACCAAAAGAAATAAAGCAAAATCGTCTAAAATCAAAATAAGCCTACAAAACGGCTTCCCTAGTCATAAACGGAGGGCTTACAAGTCAAATTCCAACATGATATGATAGGGAAACAATGTAAATTCGTCAAGATGAACAGAAAGTAATAATGTAGCATACTAACTAATATATAACATAACTAATCATCACCATCGCCATCACTCATCCTCATCCTTGGCCCTCCTCAACATCGCCACTCTCCTAGTCATCACCACAACCACGCCACTGACACCGAGCTAGCACACCCGACTAAAATACAAACTCCTAAACATATCCTGAGTACTGGAGTTACTTCTGAAAAGACTCATCATAAATCCTACTTTTTATGTATGCCTCCTTGAGCGACCTTGTCGGAGCGGGCATACCATTTGGCCTGGATGTGACCCGTGATGGCAATCACCCTGTAAAATAAGACCTACTACTAAAACCCAACAAACCTAGTAGAAAATAAAAACCAAAAAAAAACCCTAAAAAAAAACAAACCCTAAAATAACACACAAAACCCACACCGGGAATGTGCCCACGAAGCTTACCCCCTCTTTTTCAATCGATTGATCTCATCTCCGTGTACTCCACACCGTAGCCTCCAGCCTCTCCACTCCCTCCTATGTAGTGAAAAAATACAAGATAGTAAATATATTAGACGGTTGCTACCCTTTATTCTCGATAATTCATTAAAGTGTGTTTTGAAACAAAACTTACATATAATGCGGCGTCCTCATCCTAGGGAATACCCCGTCAAACAGTGTGTGTTAAGACAAGGTGTCAATGAGCGAAGGGTACTCCTGAGTGTCTGAGCTGCCACGTACATACACACGCATATAAGATGAAACAAATTAAAAACCGACAAATCACAACACAGAACACCAAAGCGTATAATTCAGTATATAATATGATAATATTATGTAAAATAATTATAAAGTTTATAACCAACTCATCTCGAAGGCGATCCAAGCGACCGGGATCCCTGTCGAGATATGACCCACGCCTTCCCTTTTGCGGTTTTGTGTGCCGATTTTTGAGCGGCTGCGAGCAAAGTCTTGGATCATTCCAAAACCGAGATGTACTTATCCCACTCATGCCGCTGTAATCTCCTCGGGCGTGTCTCCTGATAGCCTCCACAATCGTAAGTACCCCCCTGTTTGGGGTCTACCCACCGGAAAATGCTTGCCATGAAAGAAGCCTTGTTGGTGTTGTAGGCTTTTTGCAAGTGCATGTTGATGCCTTCTGCTGGATGCCGGCCTCGATCACTGTCCAGTCGGGGGATTCAATGTGCGGCCTCAAATCAAACTGGGTCTGCAATCATATACAACAAAACGAAGACAGAGTTACAGATATAATTTATATATTTATTATAATTTATTATCTTTTTATATGATATAAATAAATAAACGAATTTAGATAAATATACACAATTAGATAAATAAACACGATAATGAAATAAACATAAAAGGATAACTGGCCCCAATATCTGTAATGAGCGTCGCCTTCCGCTCCTTCGGGACCTTCAGCCAAGAAGGGTAGTACAAAGGCACACCCCTAATGACCTCCCAGATGTAGCTAGACCACTGCGACGCATGGTCACCGAGAGGCATAAGGGTTTGTTTATCATGCACCTCAAACCGGATCAGGACGGGGCCTTTTTATCCGTAATTTCCTTTAACGAGAGGTTCCGGGTCTTGTTGCGGGTATGCAGCCTGCCCGCTGCCCTGCCGCCCAAATTGGGCTTTCGTTTGCCTTTGCCTGCAAAATCAAGTGAGTGATAAAGTCATAAAAATTCAAGGCAAGCAAGTTCAATATATGTATCAAATTTATGCTTGTATTACAATAATCCAGAAATTCTTACCTCGGTTAGCGAAGCAACCCCCGCAACCGGTGGCTACATGGTATGGAGGGGGACGATCCTCACCGCCACCGTCACCGCCGTGGGACCGTGCAACATCGGCTGACATCTGTACAAGTACAATTAGCATAACATATAGAAATTCATGAACAAAATAATATAAGCATGCACAAATCCAAATACATACATATCCAAATAAATATACACATTTAAACATAACATATAGAAATTCATGAACAAAATAATATAAGCATGCACACATCCAAATACATACATATCCAAATAAACATACACATTTAAACAATCCACAACAATTTCATTCATTCATTCAAATATATAAGTGTCTTTTGCAAGTTACAACTCAAGATCAATCTTCTTCTTCACTAGAATAAACTTTGTCAACACCATCATCATCAACATTGATGAGGTCTTCATCATCAGAATCTGCTAAATCATGAGGAAGGGCGTCTTCATCATCAGTAATATCATCGTCTTGGTCAACAACATCAATGATATCTGGCGGTGCGTCAACCTCCGTTGATTGACCATCTATATGCAAGGTCGCATTATCCAAGTCATTCAAACTAGTAGAAAGTGGGAGATCAGATGAGTTGTCGAAATGTATAATATCAGGATCGTCCTCTACCACGATAACACCCCCGTCGGAAAACTTTTTATGATTAACATGTTCGACGACCTTCACGTTGGGTTTGGCCGGATCTTCAAGGTAGAAGACTTGTTTAACTTGTGTTGCGAGAATGTATTGATCATTTTTCCACCACTCACCAGAGCCGATGATTTGTGTCATTCCGTTTCTAAAGGTAAGTTTCTTGACTCTACCATTGTTGCGAGTGTCGAACCACTTAACTCTGAACAACGCAACTTTGAACGACAAATATTTAAACTCGAGGATTTCTTGAAGCTGACCATAAGACATTTCCCCGTCAGGGCCAGGCGCACAAATGCCGCTGTTTTGAGTTGTGCGACGTTCATCGCGGCTCTGCACGACATACCTCACACCATCTACTACGCAAGCGTTTACTGACATTGGAGTCCTTGATGGTCCATTAGCCAAAGCGAATAACTCGCTGGTTGTGCTAACCTCTGGGTCTTGGAGATTGTTTGCGTGACGTTCACAAATCTATGAAGAAGATATGATTAGATAGAGAACAAAAAATATGATATTGTTATTTTTACACTTAAGTACACAAAATAAGTCTAAGTTTACCAGCGTCCTAAACCAGCCGGTGAATTCTTCTAGCATGTTTTTTTCTGGAAATAAACTGAAAAACGTTCATGGTATTAGAATAAGTCGTCGAAATGATAAGTTAAGAAAAAAAAATTACAAAATTAAAAAACGCGTACCTCTGGAACTGGGCCCGGTACGTGTCGATCTCAGGACTGTTGTGAAGTACATACCATCTCGCTTTATTGAACTCTTTGGCACCAAAAGGAGGAAACGACCGTAAACCAATCGTATTGCATACCGACCGGAACACCTGAAACTGACACGTTGGGGGAGGGGGGTCCACATTACGTTCGAGACGATTAAATTTCGTGGTAACATCCCGAAAATAATGAGAACTTAAAGTCAATGCTTCTTCTGCAACATAACCCTCCGCGATCGAACCTTCCGGCTTAGCTTTATTTCTTACATAACCTTTTAGCTTCTTCATGAATCTTTCAAATGGAAACATCCACCGGGGGTGAATAGGCCCGCCTTCAAGAGCCTCTAGAGCTAAATGGATGGGCAAGTGAATCATAATGTCAAAGAAAGCAGGAGGATATATGCGCTCAAGCTCGCATAGAATTTCAACCACCTTGACCGAAGCTTTCAACATGTCATCCTCCATCAAAGTTGCAGAGCAGAGTTGCTTAAACAAGGAAGATAGCTCGATTATTGGTTTTGCAATATTATCGGGCAAGTAATTTTGAAGTCCATAAGGAAGTAAACGTTGCATCATTATATGACAGTCATGAGACTTCAGGCCCGTTATATTTGTATCATTATCGGTCACTTTGTGCTTGAAGCATGATCCGAACCCATCTGGTAGTTTAACTCCTTTGATGTACTGACAAAACTTTTTCCGGTTCTCTGGTGTGAAAGAATACGCAGCCTGGGGCTTCACGATCTTCCCCTTGTGGTTTTTGGTTAGCCACAAAGGTCTTCGAATGCCCAACTTTTGCAAGTCTTGTCTTGCCTTGGCGGTGTCTTTGGATTTGTCATTCATTAACAAAGTGTTCAAGATGGCCTCCAACACATTTTTTTCGATATGCATGATGTCTAAATTGTGTCTTAGTGAAATAAAAGACCAATACTCAAGCTCGTAAAAAATAGACCGTTTAGTCCAGTTAAGCTCGACTTCAACATTGCGTTTTATCTTCACACCCCCATGTTTCGGATGTTTACCCGGCACACGCGTTAGCAATCTAGCATGCTGAGCCAGGATTACATCCCTAGGATATTCTTTAGGAGGATCTCTGTGATCAGTATCGCCATTGAATTCACGTGAACTCCTCCATTTATGGGGCTTCCTTAAGAATCTTCTGTGGCCAACATAAGCTATTTTGTTTTTCACGCCAATAGATGGAGTTTCTTCATTACATGTAGGGCATGCCTTGTAACCTTGCCCACTCCACCCAGACAAACTACTTCGAGCAGGAAAATCATTTATGGTCCATAAAACCATCGCTCTCATATTGAAATTTTGTCCTGAAACAATGTCTGTAGTCTCAACACCTTTCTTGTCCCATAAAACCTGCAGGTCCTCAATCAAAGGCCTCAAGTAAACATCAATGTCCTTGCCCGGGGATTTAGGGCCAGGAATTAACAACGTCAGCATAAAATTACTTTCTTTCATACATAACCACGGAGGCAGATTGTATGTTGTCAATATCACCGGCCACATGCTGTACGTCTGACTAAGGTTGCCGAACGGATTGAAACCATCAGCACACAACCCTAGTCGAACATTTCTTGGTTCTTTTGCAAAATCTGGATACTTCATGTCAAACTTCTTCTAAGCTCCACCATCAACCGAGTGTTGCATCTTACCGGGCTCCGTACACTTTCCAGTAGCATGCCAATTCATGTCTGTTGCAGTGTGTCTAGACTTGTACAAACGTTGTAATCTAGGAATGATCGGAAAGTAATACAACACCTTCCTAGGAACTTTCTTCCCCGGTGTGTCACTGTCTTTCCATCTACTCGTATTACACACCGGACAGAATTGCAAATCTTTGTTAACTTCTCCCCGAAATAAGCAACAATCGTGTTCACAAGCATGTATCGACTCGTACCCTAACCCGATCGTTTTAAATGTCTTCTTTATGGCATAGTATGACGGTGGGAACTTGTATCCTTTACTTTCGGGTAATGCATATTGTAACCACTCTAACATTTCATTGAATATAGAATCCGTCAATTTACCTTTAACCTTAAAATAGGTAAACTTTGCCATAAAGTCTAATCGAGTCACATGGTCACAACCGGGGTACAGCACCTCGTTGGCACTGAAATATAACTCTTCAAACTCGTTACGTGTAGCTTTATTCGGTTCGTTACTTGTCTCACCAATATCTCCTTGTGTTGGTTCATTGTGTTCATTATTCAGAGGAATATAGCTAAGATCATCGAGTAACGCTGTCATGTCACTCATGAGAGGCGGTGGCGTAGGTGTAGCTTGAAGCGGTGGCGTAGGTAGAGCCGGTTCACCGTGCTTGTCCCATACGGTATAAAGTGGGTCCCACCCGTTATCGGTAATATGATCTCCAATCCATTCGATGGGTTTGAATAATATATTTCGACATCTTTTGCATGGACATCTAATTTTCCCCGCACTATTCACTAACGGCGTGCAATGAGCGACGAATTTTTGGACACCGTCATAAAATTCTCGGGAACCACGCGGTTTTTCTAACCAACTCTTATCAGCGAATACCATACCTGCGTTTTATCTATACATTTAGTTATTACATGGAAGGCAACTATGGAAGGCCGATCATGCTCGTTTTGTTCACCTAGTGCAACTATGGAAGGCAAATCCTAACCCACTCTTTTAATGATCGTCTCATTATGATGGTATAATTCCGATTTATTATTAGAGAAAAATTTGGGCAGCATTTCCCCTCAACTCCGCCAAATATGTGTTATTTAAAGACATATTCGTAGGGAGTAAGCAGAAAACACTGTCGAAATCATCTCAAATAGAAAACCAATTATACGCCATTTCATATCTAAAATGAGACAAAACATTAAAAAAGCAGTCCCAAAAACTAGGGACTTTCCGAAATTAATTCTAAAAATTAATTTGGTAGGGTTTTCTATAGGATTGATCCATTCAGACGAGGATTTCGTAGCTCTTATAATCTTAAAATATAACTAATTACATTCATAAAGTTTTTTACAATCCCCAACGTTATTAAACACGCTGCCCCCCCCCAACAAAATTTATGGTTAAACAAAAAATTAATAAGTTTTTACAATCCCCTCGACAGTCCGCTGGAGATACCTAAAGTATAAAAAAAAAAGCACACCTTATTAAAACCCGCTTGCCCCGCCAAATACCCCGCTGCCCGCCAAAATCCGCCAACAGCCCCGGCCAAAAACCTCGCATGCACCGCCAAAAAAAAAATCCCGCTGTCGTCACGCTACTCACAAATTACCAAGATTAATATTTTAGAGGATTATGAGGAAAAAGAATTACCTTTTAGATGAGGGTGGGTGTAGTGTGTGTGGTGGGTTATGCCAGTGGTGGTGGTGATGGGTAGCGATGAGTGGTGATGGTGGTGGTGATTGGTGGCGATGAGTGATAAAGTGGTGTGTGGTGGTGGTTTTTTTGATGATATACATCTGTCAAGAGATGTTTTTTTGGTTTTAGAATGGTTTTGGTCGTCGAGTGAGAAAAGCCAGACCTGTTTATGATAAGTTTTTTTTCACAGCGACCTTCCCCAGCGAATGTCGCTGGGGAAACGATTAATAACTTTGACTTTGTCAACGACAATCCCCAGCGACAATCCCCAGCGACATGTCGCTGGGGAAACTTTTCATTTTGTCGTTTTGCGAAAATGGCGCGTTATTGAAAAATTATGGAGGGCTAAACGAAAACTTCTCCCATCGATTGAAAAAATATTTCCCCAGCGCATGTCGCTGGGGAAGGAAAACGGTTATCTTATATTAAAACATTATGTTAAAATGTATACATTTATAAATATAAATATAATAAGTTTTTTTAATTATGTATTCTTATAAAATCAAAACTAATTTTTTTATTATTGTTTATATAATGATATGGTTTCTCGGTTCATTCGGATCGAGTCATCCGGTTCAGTCGGTTTGGTTTTCTCGGTTCACCGTACAATGTTGAACCGTAATCGTGCCGGTTGAACTATTATGTTGAACCCTAAACTCATACGTTGAACCTATAATGGTTTGAAACCTAGCTCATACAAAAGAACCTATAATGTGTAACCTAACTCATACATTGAACTATAATGTTGAACCCTTAAATTATAGGTTCAATGTTATGACAGGGGTTACACATTAGAGGTTCAATGTATGAGTTAGGGTTACACATTAGAGGTTTAATGTATGAGCTAGGGTTACACATTAGAGGTTCAACGTATAAGGTAGGGTTACACATTAGAGGTTCAATGTATGAGTTAGGGTTACACATTAAAGGTTCAATGTATGACTAGTTGATTGATTAGAAGCTAACAGCATTATTTCCATAGTTCAAAGATCCATCTAATGATATGTTACGGTCTTTATACATTTGATGTTTCGACGGATTTCTTTAGTGAACATCATTTCTTAAATTATATAGGTAGTAACTTCCTCCAGAAGCCAAAAGAACCGGGTTATTTTGATGATTTGTAGCCCATCGAAAGAGTATTTGCGGTGTGGTTCGATGCCCACAATATAGGGTCTATGTCATGTTTGACAACAAAGGGGATGCGTACCATTGGGTATGTTACGAATCATAACAGAAGTCGAAACATGATCACTATGATCCAACTCATACATTGAACCTATAATGTTGAACCCTAACTCATACATTGAACCTATAATGTTGAACCCTAACATTATAGGTTCAATGTATGAGTTAGGGTTCAACATAATAGGTTCACCGTACGAGTTACGGTTCAACATTGTAGGTTCAATGTATGAGTTAGGGTTCAACATTATAGGTTCAATGTATGAGTTAGGGTTCAACATTATAGGTTCAACGTATGAGCTAGGTTTAATGATGAAAATAATTAAATGCAATGTAAGCAAGGGACGTATGAGCATTATAGGTTCAACAAGTGGTCCGTACACTTTCCGCCGGTAGCCAAGGACCAAGAAACCGTGTTGTACCTAATCGTAAACCTAAGGACAAACCACGTTTTAACGAGGGTGCAAAAAGGTTGTTTATTAAGAAACAACATCATCGTGAGATAATATTGAAGTTGGATCCTAGTGATCATGTTTCGACTTCGGTTATGATTCGTAACATAAGGTAGGGTTACATATTAGAGGTTCAATGTATGAGTTAGGGTTACACATTAGAGGTTTAATGTATGAGCAAGGGTTCACATTAGAGGTTCAACGTATAAGGTAGGGTTACACATTAGAGGTTCAATGTATGAGTTAGGGTTACACATTAAAGGTTCAATGTATGACTAGTTGATTGATTAGAAGCTAACACGCATATTTCCATATTTCAAAGCCCATCTTATGATATGTTACGGTTATACATTAGATGTTCAACGGATTTCTTTAGTGAACATCATTTCTTAAAAACTATAGGTAGATAACTTCCTCCAGAAGCCAAAATACCGCGCGCATTTTGATGATTATGTAGCCCATCGAAAGAGTATTTGCCGGTGTGGTTCGACCCACCAAGATACGGGTCTATGTCATGTTTGACAACAAAGGGGATGCGTACCATTGGGTATGTTACGAATCATAACAGAAGTCGAAACATGATCACTATAATGTTGAACCCTAACATTATAGGTTCAATGTATGAGTTAGGGTTCAACATAATAGGTTCACCGTACGAGTTACGGTTCAACATTGTAGGTTCAATGTATGAGTTAGGGTTCAACATTATAGGTTCAATGTATGAGTTAGGGTTCAACATTATAGGTTCAACGTATGAGCTAGGTTTAATGATGAAAATAATTAAATGCAATGTAAGCGCAAGGGGGACGTTATGGCATTATAGTTCAACAGTGGTACGTATCACTTTCCGTGTGGGGTAGCAACTGGACCAGAAAATTGAATCGTGTTGTACCTAATCGTAAACCTAAGGACAAACCACGTTTTAACGAGGGTGCAAAAAGGTTGTTTATTAAGAAACAACATCATCGTGAGATAATATTGAAGTTGGATCCTAGTGATCATGTTTCGACTTCGGTTATGATTCGTAACATAAGGTAGGGTTACATATTAGAGGTTCAATGTATGAGCTAGGGTTACACATTAAAGGTTCAATGTATGAGCAAGGGTTCACATTAGAGGTTCAATGTTAGAGCTCTGGCGTTAACTTACGAGGATCAATGTTATGAGCTATGCGAAGGATAAGGATAATAGAGGGACAATAGAGATGGATAAGGATAATAACCGTTAATCGATTTGTCATTTTCGATTGTATTTATGATTACATATAGTGGTAGCTTAGGAGTAAAATTCAGTTTAACTTTGCAGTAAAAATTTAGTTTAGTATGTGAATATTGGACGAAAATAGCCCTAAAAACGTAGTTTGTTTAAAGTCAATACGATAATCCCAGCGCCAGTCGATGGGGAAACTAAGCCCAAACCCGAAAATATGTTAACTTATAAAAGGGCCAGCCTAATAAATAAGCCTGTTATGTTTCCCCAGCGACATGTCGCTGGGGATAGTTGTACAATTCAAACGCTACAACAATTATGGACTAATTACGCACTAAACAATTAACAAACGTATCCCCAGCGACATGTCGCTGGGGAAAGACTGGCGGGATAATTTCCCGCTTAGATTTACGCTAAATTTTTTTATTAAATTTCATGAAAATCTTCCCCAGCGACATGTCGCTGGGGAAAACGTTTCAATAACGTTTGACTAAAGATTCAACGAGAATAAATGCCACGTCGGAGTATTTTGTCGTTTAGCGACTTTTCCCCAGCGAGATATGTCGCTGGGGAAAAACGCGCTGGGGAAAGGGGCTTTTGTTGTAGTGTATGTTTCACGAAATATATTTAACGGTAATTAGTTAGACGTTATAAACTAATTAATACATGTTAAATAAAAAGAGAAGGGCTTAAATGTCAAAAACCGAAACTCTCGGGACTCCTCCCAAAGTGGCTGGCCTAAGGAAGGTTCTAGGAGGGGGCTTTGTCGATTTTTGAGAAGTGATAAAGTAATGGGCTAGAATTTGGAGAGCGAGTTTGGGTGCTATATAAACACCCTCACCCTCCCTTTTTGTTTTGCCGACCCACACAAAACATCACCTTAAGAAAACCTTTATCTGCTTTTCTTTTCCTCCATTATCGACAAACAGAAAACATTGATATACTATTTGCATGCTTATATTATTAAATTGTTTGCATGTTCTAGTTTCATGCATGCATTAGTTAATATAACCATCTAATCCTGTTCTCTTATTTAGTACCGATTCGAACACTGCCTATTTAGGATTTGGATTGTTTTGGGTAAATGTGTATCTCTTAGTGAAACCTTGCGTATAGAACATCTCGTTTAAGGTTGAGTCCAGATTTGAGCCTTTTACGTTACTGTTAACTCTAATAGGTTTCTTTGCCTTGCTGTCTATTTGGACCCTCTCATCAGTTAATTACTCTATATCTGTCAGTCAAATGAACCTTTTGGATTTTCAGTTCTGTACCAAATAAAATCAGCCCTCAATCTTCTAACCTTTCACAAAAATATGTATAATTTATGGTTTTATAGAAAACCTCTGCTGAAATTATTATCATGGTTTAGCTAGTCACATTAAAATGTCAAGATGCTAAATCCGCTTCATAATATATCCATCAATGTGAAAAACTTGTACATATTTAACACGAATGTTTATCACAGGACTATAATTGGATACACGTCACTCCATCTAATGTCTATGTTTTTCTTCTTGGCGATATGAGTTTAGTCAGCGGGAAGGTAGTGAACAGCAAGCCGGATGACCGAATTTTTATTTTCTTTGCCGGGTCATGGAGTCCAGGCTTCTATTGGTGAGTGCGTTTGAAGAATTATAATACTCCCTCCGAACTGAATACTGCTACTAATTCTAGTCAAAATTTTTTTGTAGTAGCTATGCCCAATACTTGCTAGGATTTTAGCTGTGACTTCTCACGTTTGTGGAAAAAAAACATCTACAGGTTCTTATAAACTCTGGTAACTCCCCCTTAATTAATTTTTAGCCCAATGTTTAATTACAACACAATAAGGATGCATGATTAAATAAATCTCTCATTCTTGTTATTTGTAGCTCCTTATCGTGGAAGCTTGTCATAGCAGCTGAGCATTTTTTGAGAGCAATCTCTTTGGGACTGACATCACATTCAGAAGAAAAGCAGTTATGGAGTTATCATAATTTTGGTTGATCCCCCTCTTGTTATCAAGTTTGTTGGGAGATCGATTAGGTGTAGATTGGGTGGAGGGATTATGTGTTACGTTTAATCATATATTATGTGTCTTTCTTGTGGTCAGGTTTTTAAATATAAGCTGTTTAATTTTTTCATGAGTGAAGCACATGAGCAAAGGAATAGATCAATCCAGGAGCAGTGTAATGAGGTTCTAGAAAGAAAATTATACTCTTTAAAATTTAACATTTTGTATCTGGAAAACATCTAGGTGTAGGTTTAATATGTGATCGATAATGAGGGCTGTTAAACTCGTAGAGGTGCAAATGAGGAACTATGATTACATGGGGGTTGTCATGTAATGAAATATGGTTCAAAACACCTTAAAAAGGAAAATGTATCTTTGTACCATGGATTCAATCCACGGCCTTTCAACCCATCATAGGCCATCAATATCCAAATGGTAAGCCTCTGGATAAACCTATTGGCCAATATACGACAACGTGTGGGGTCAAGCAAACCGGCATCTATCTTTTCTATTTGTGGTGAAAGGTAATATTAAATTCTTTTCTCCTTTATCCTGCTGGTAATTTTTATATACACTATATTGATAAGCTTTTGGTGTTGGTCATTTGGACCGGAAAGAGCAAAAGTAACTAGGGAGATTAGAAAGTCGCTGGCATATATTGATTTCGCTTTCCTTGACCCACGCATTGTCGTATCTTGGCCAATAGGTTTATCCCAAAGGCTTACCATATGGATATTGACGGCATCCAAATAAACTATTTTAAATAAAATATTTGAGTATTCAAATACGTACGCAAAAATGTCCGAGATCTTTAATTTCAATAAACAAACCATGGTATACCCTAAACCATAAATTTATACCTTACAAGACTTGGAAAAAAAAACAAAAAAAAATTTTAATGTATATCGCGTGACTAATGGCGCGATCCACTTTTATTAAAAAAAAAAAAATTTAAATCTCACGAACCACTGTAATATCGACACGTGTGCAAAAGATGGGTATTTTGAAAAAAAAAATTGTCAGGGTCAAAACTAGATAACACCATTCCCAATTGGCTACTGCGAAATTTTTCGCTTCTGTTTATGACTCCATGACAATTATATATAGAGTTTTTCTAACTTATGCCCTAGGGCCACAAGTTATAAAGGGATTCACAGTGCGTATGTCATCTTTTTAATAGTCATCAGTCATTCAGTAGTCCTATATAAGGTCTCACAACTATTAACTGACTATTCAGAAGATAACACGCATTTAATAGGACCCTCCTTAACATATGGCCTTGAGGCACATGTTAGAAAAATCCTTATATATATACCTTCTATCAACAAACAATACATTATGAATATATTGGTTGCAGACTAGTCATTTAGTTATCTTTACATCATCAAGATTCTTTTTTTCTGATATATATGTTTCGTTCTTTTTTCAAAAAACAATATGCGCATCGTCCTAAGTTTTCGCATCTCAGATCATCCTTTTTCGCAAAAATATATGTTATTTTTTTAGGGCGGTAGCGGCTAACACCGAATCCTAGATCTGACAATTTTTCTGTTATAATCAATCAAATTGTTAGTCAATTAAACAATCTAAATTCCACAAATTAACAATCTAAATTCCTTCTTCCCTTTTGTTTGAATCATGTTATAACCCCTGAAATTGGGATTAATCATTGATTGATTAATCTCATATCGAGCATGTTAGGCGGGTTTCTCATCTTGGGTTTTTGTAATTTAGATCTATTATTCTCCTCTTCAAATCGATTCCATTTCCGTTTCTGATTAATCACTACCTCCATTAAACCCTAGCTATTTTCGATTAATAGACCTCCCTTCAATCCAAAGATAGGTAGCTTTCGTTCAAAAGAAGATGATGTGTCAAAGATTTCGACTTCGATTTTTGTTACAAATTTCCCGAACTCCTTCTCTGCTAAGGATCTATTCCACTCATGTAAGCAATATGGTCACGTGGTCGATTCGTTTATTCCAACAAAGAGGACAAAAGATGGTAAGCGTTTTGGATTTGTTCGATTTATCAATGTCTTTAATGTGGAGAGATTGGTAAATAACTTATGTACGATTTGGGTGGGTCGATCGAAATTCCATGCTAATGTTGCAAGATTCAAAAGAGAGTACATGAAGGGAAGTGTTAACGTGGATAAGACTAAGAATGAATCGAATAAAAGGAAGTTTGATGGGTCTCATAAGAATGTGGAAAATACAGTTATTGGTAAATCATTTGTGTCTGTGGTGAAGACTAGCCGAATGCCAATAGATAAGGAATCTCCTCCTGCGATTGTCCTTGAAGATGATTGTTTGAATGCGAAGGATCTCACTCTGTCGTTGATGGGCAGAGTCAAAGAGATGGCCTCTTTAGTCAATCTTAAGAAGGCGCTTTGTAATGAAGGTTTTGATGTGGTTAAGATTAGCTATTTGGGAGAACTTTGGGTATTACTCGAATTCGAGACTGCGAAGGCTAAAGATTCATTTAGGGGTAATGTTGGTGTGGGCTCTTGGTTTTCGGTCATTAAACAAGCTTACGCCGAGTTTGTTCCTGAAGGTAGATTGGTTTGGGTGGAATTGGACGGTGTTCCGTTTAAATTCTGGTCGGGTCCTACTTTCAAACGTATTGCTGCTAAATGGGGTGAGTTATTGGATGTTGATGATTATGATGAGTCGAATCTTCATTCCAAAAGAATTTGCATTCTTTCTAAGGTTTGTGAGCACATTCACGAGAGCTTCAAAATTGTTTTTCGGGGTAAGGTTTATTGGGTGCGCGCAAGTGAAGTTCTAGGGTGGACTCCTGAATTTTCCGAAGAGGAGGAGGAAGACGAATTATCAGTGGAGGATAACAATGATGGCAGAATTAATGATCTCGAGGCAAATAATGGCATTGATGAGAGTGACGTGGAGGAGGTGCTTGAAACACTGTTTGATCAACCTGATGATCAGAAGGACAAACACTCGGAAGATCCTTTTGGTTTATACCCTTTATTGAACAAAGAAAATATCGAATTGGCACGAAAGGTTACTGAAGAAGATCATAGTTTGTCTCATCCGCCGGGTTTCACTCCGGAGGAGGGTTTGAATGAAGGTAATACTGTTAATCTTGACATGAAGGACTACGGAGAAAATGAGAGAGATGACAATTCGTTTGTTAACCTTGAAGATGGTAAGGATAATTCTGAGTCGGTAAACAAAAATTCAGAATCAAAGCGTTCGGGTCACTCTAAGTACTCTGTTCTGCCGCGAACGGGGGGTTCTATTTTAAATCTTATGGAGGAAGTTGTGAAGGTGGGCCAAACTATGGGTTATAACATGGATGGGTGCATCAAGGATATCACTGAGATCATTGAATCCCAAGGAGAATTTGGGGTTAATCGATGAATTTTATGTCTTTGAACGTTCAAGGCCTCGCCCAAAAGGCCAAAAAAGATTGGGTAAAGGAGTTGTGTGTTAAAAATAAAGTGAATTTTGTGGGTCTTCAAGAAACTAAGATGGGGTCTATTGATCTAAGTAGTGTGAGGTCTTGCTGGGGTAATTCTAATTTTGATTATGTGCATAGTGATTCCGTTGGTAACTCGGGAGGGATCTTGTGCATTTGGGATCCTAATTCTTTTCGGAGGAGTAGCTTTACGAGATCGGACTATTTTGTCATTGTTCGAGGTGTGTGGTTGAAATCAGGGATTGATCTTATGATAGTGGTTGTATATGCGCCTCAAGAGGCTAAAGAAAAGCGTATGTTATGGGATTATTTGGCTCATGTGTCGAATCAATGGGTTGGTAAACTTGTTATGATGGGCGACTTTAATGAGGTGAGATATAAATCGGACAGATATGGTTCGAATTTTAATGCTCACGACGCTGAGATTTTCAATTCATTCATATACAACGCGGGTCTTGATGAAGTCCCTTTAGGAGGAAGTGCTTATACCTGGTGTCTCAAATCTGCTTCTAAAATGAGTAAATTGGATCGATTTTTTGTTTCCGAAAATTTGTTGAGCATGTGTCCTAATATCACTGCTATTACCTTGGAGCGGTTTATTTCAGACCATCGTCCTATTTTATTACGTGAAGTCAGGTATGATTACGGTCCTATTCCTTTTCGATTCTATCGTTACTGGCTGGAAGTTGATGGTTTTGACAAGTTGGTTAGGGATTCTTGGAACGTGGCTCCTGTTAACAAGAAAAATGCCATCCGAAACTTCATGGGTAAACTTAAATTTCTTAAAGACCGTATTCGGAGCTGGCTCTCTATTCATAGGTCGAATTCGCGAGGTGAGATCTATTTCCTTAAAGAGGAGTTGCGGTCTTGTGATGAGGTTATTGATAAGGGAGATTGCTCGAATGAGGTGGTCCATAAACGTACGGAGATTCTCAACAAGATTCATCAGGTAAATAATATTCAAGCTTCGGAAATTGCTCAAAAAGCCAAGATTAAATGGGCAATCGAGGGAGATGAAAATGTGAAGTTTTTTCATGGTATGCTAAACAAGAAGCGCAATCAATCTAATATTCGGGGTATTATGGTGAATGGGACGTGGGTCGATGACCCGGTTCAGGTGAAACGTGAATTCTTTGAACATTTTTGGGGTAGGTTCGATAAACACCATCATTGAATCCGAGCGTGTATATGATACCCCTTTTCCTTTCTCCCTATCGATTGATTAGAAAAGAGGATATGAACGCAGGATTCTAAGAAGTAGGTTAAAAAGGCTGTGTGGGATTCAGCGGCGTTGATAAGTACACCGGGTCCGGATGTTTTTTCATTTTAGCTTTTACGTCATTTTCAGGCCTGTGATTGAGAATGACTTGTTCGAGGCTGTTGACTATTTCTGTCAAGTTGGGTGAAATACAAAAGGATTGTAACTCGAACTTTATTGCTTTGGATTCCTAAAATCCATGATCCCAACATGTTAAGGATTTACGTCCTATAAGTTTGATCATAAGCTTATACAAGATTATTGCTAAAATCTTTGGCGAGACCGATTATTTGGTGTCTGGTGATCTTGTCAATGAGTTCAATCATCTTTTGTGGCGGACATACAAATCCTAGACAGTCCATAATTCTTGATGAGGATCTTCAATGGGTGTCATAGGAAGAAAAAACACGCTCTATTTTCAAAGTTTGATTTCGAGAAATCTTTTGACTCGGTATCGCAGGATTTCTTGAGATATGTGTATTAATTAAATTTGGTTTCGGTGAAAGAATGGAGGACTTGGATTCAAGTTGTTCTTAGATCATCCAGGGGGTCCCATTCTATGTCAACTGTAGTCCCTACGGAGGAATTTTCAATTTTTAGAGTGTCTTAACAAGGGATCCTTTATCTCCTTTTTATTCATCTTATTATGGAGAGCTGTGTTATATTCATTATCAACAAGTGGAAGATCGGTTTGTTTTACGGGATCAAATTAATTCCAGGTGAATTTGTCCACATTTGTGTTTTTTTGCGGATGATGCAATCTTTCTTGCCAATGGAGTGGAGCCAATATCGGTTCGATTAGTTCCGAGTTTATGAATTGTTTTTTCCGGGCTTTTGGTCTTTGTATTAACAATGTGTAAGAGTAAGATTATGGGTGTTAACGTTGAAGAAGGATATGTCTTAAAAACGCGCTTCTAATACTTGGTGTCTTGTCCATAAGACCCCTACCCCCCCCCCCCCCCCCCCCCCCCCCCCCCCCCCGCCCCTCCTCCAAGCCCCCCCCCCCCCTCCCCCCACCCCCCCCCCCCCCCCCCCCCCCCCCCCCCCCACCCCCCCCCCCCCCCCCCCCCCCCCCCCTCCACTAATTTGGTATGAAAGTTGGGGAAATATGTCAAGGAAGAAAGCTTGGAAGAAGTGGTGGACAAGGTGTAATCTCGTCTTACTAGATGAAGATGAAACTCCATTTCAAATCGGTAGGCAGACCACTCTTCTTAAAGTACCGTGTTAGAATCTATGCAATCTTTGCCATATGTCCCATTTTTTTAAGGTTCCCTCAGAGTATTATTGAAATTCCTGAATCTATTCGTAATCCGGTTCTTTAATGTCCCAGGATCGAAGATTAACATCTAATGTGGCCCTAGGCGATAACAACAAAGAGGCCCCATTACACTAGAGAAGTTGCATATAAACTTGAATTATCTCACTTATACATGTTTAAGTTTATACGTATTTATATGCGAAACTAATAAAATGTGGCCCTTTTTAAGTGGAGGCCATGTGCTACTGCACCTCTTGCACACCCATCCGAGACCCTCTGCTAATTTGCCATTGGAGACCCATCTCGAGACCCGGACAGGGCTACAAAAGCTAAAGGAAAACTTAAACGTTTCAAAAACTAAATAATTATGGATTAACATTTTTAAAAGTTTAAAACCAAATCGATTTCTAAAGCATGTATTACCATTATTTGCTCAAGTTTGTTTGCAGGGATATACATGTGCATTCACCGAATTCACTCTTACTCCAGCACACGTAATTCTAGTGGACGTGTGTTTACGGAGTATGCTTTATCAATGAGCTCTTTCATTTGCTATCTTTTTCAACCCCTACAAGCACAAGCGTATACTTGTAAATTCACTTCCTAGTTTATCGCATAGAACAAAATTGACTAATTTAATAATATCAAATTATAGTTATACAGCTAATCAAAACCATAGCCTCAACATAAAGCTAATAAAACTTTAGCTTACAATTTTTTAATGCATGAACCAAAGGAAAGGGAAAAATGAATCAATTAATCTAATGAAAATAAAGATGCGTGAACCAGTCATACAAACCTTTAGTTAATTCAACATATAAAGATACAAACATTACATGACCAATTTACAATCGATAAGGTATTTTATAAACAACAATACAATAATCAAACTTCAATTTAAAATTATCGGTACAACAAGCAAAAATCACAAAAGAGAAAAAACCATGTATTCCATTAATCGCATGTGAAACCTCCAATTCATCTACTGACTCTAAACAGAATGATTTTGTGAACATCATGATTATGCGTTCAAAGAATTTTGAATGGTTTAGCAAATGACTAAATCATGGACTTGTGGTTAAAGGGTTTGATTTTGAGAAATCTTATTTTGTTTTGATGTTCTGTTTGATAAGAAGATCTCTGAAAAAGCGCTGATATTTGATAATTTAGTTTCTAGTTCTTTTTATTGGTGTAAATTCAGATGTAAAGCGTCGTTCAAGTGAGACGATTGGCTTAAGAACCCTTATATTGTTTTTGTTTGATCTAGCTCCTTGCTAGTGTTTTAATAAATCGCCGTTCAAAAAAAACACAAAGTTACAAACAAGCAACCAACCAACCAGGACTTGGTCACAAGTTAGAATTTTGTAGGTTGGTTAAGAAAGTTCTCATTGTACATTTACAGAAAGTTATCTCCATTGTGAGAAGTGATATGATATAATTTTATTTGGCTGTCGGCCTGGTTTTGATCTAATTTTATTTGACCGGGCTTGGGCTTATTTAGCCTCTAATAGTAATTGTATTGTTGCTTTCAACCTTTTTTAACTCATCCACATGCCAAGTAATTAAGAACTCTATTACTAGATGCTTTGGAAATTTCTAAGGGGTGTTTGAGATTGCTTATTAAAAATAGATTATGTGTTTTGAAAATTGATAATCACATAATTAATTGTTACAAAACGTGGTTTGAAATATAGTGTTTGATGTGATTATGCTGTTTGATAACGCAATAATCGGATAATCAGTTTTTAAGTGTTTGGCTAATTAGTTTATTTACGATTTAACATGCCAAATGAACATCTTATTAATGATGCAAATTCTATAGTCGAACATGTGAAATCTGTTTATTAAAGTTCAACATACAACTTTTTTTTTTAAATAAACATACAATTGATTTACAACATGTTATTAAAACCGGAAACCTCAAACACATATTTAAGGTTTAAACTACATGTATTTTTACATATTATTTTCATCCTCATACCCAGGGTTCTAAAAGGCACGTCATGGCGCCGCTAAGGCATCGCAAAGGCGCAAGACGTAACCTCCATGCTACGCAATAGACCAAGGCGTAGGCTTAAGGCGTGACGTGAGATGAGAAGTGAAAAACGTGATAAAGCGCGATAAGACATGATGCGTGGAGGCTTTTTTTTAATTCAATTTCGATAAAAATCGTTTCTTATATAGAAATGAAAAATGTTAGATACAAAGATAGTTTCTTGACTTTATTCTTATGTATGACACTTTTTGTAAACTCAGTATACTTGAAATATGATATAAATATATAAATTTATAAATATTTTCATATTTTGTGCCGCTTTAAGTCACGCCTTAAATAACGTCATGACTCGCCATGGCTCTTAAGGCGTGAGGCTTGACCATCCCGCCACGCCACGCCTCACGCTATTTATAACCTTGCTGATACCACATAACACTTATCCAACTAACCCATTTGTCTTCGACCAAACAAAAAACATCAATGCCTTCATCTTTCACTAACGTATGTTACCAACGTTCTTCACCGGAAAGTGTTTTATTTCAAGATACATGTTCCTAGCTATAATCACTTCAGGTTAGCGTGTCTAATCCTTGAGTTAGAGTTCATTGAGGTTAAATTGCATTTATAGCGTAAAATATCAAAACTCACTAAAAATAATACTACATTCTTTTTGAAACTTTATGATATTCGATCTTCATTTTACAAAAAGTTAAACCCTAGTTCAAACTTTGATAAACCCATACATAAACTGCATAATAAGCCCAATCTAATACCACTTGGCAACACTTATGGCATGTTTATTCACAATCTATCATAACCCAATCGTTTATTAAAATATTATTTTCTTATTATTCTATCTATACAATCAATACATGCAATCAATATTAATTTTTTTTATCATTTACCAATAACTCAACCCAACCCAACCTAACATTTAAAATTATTTTTTTATATTTAATTTAATTACTTAAAATTTCATATAAAATTATATATTAAATAAAGTATTTACTTTATAAATATATTTTTAAAAAGTGACGGTTTTAATAAAAAAGTTATTTTATATTTTTACGTTGTCATTGAAATAAAATACATACCTCATTAAGAGAAACAAAATTACAAATAAATGCATAAATTAAAATCAATGGTATAATTATTATTTAAAAAAAAATAAAAGATAATATATACATTATCTATTACCTTATCTATAACATATAAAATCAACTCTAAATAAATGAGAACATGAATCCTCAATAATATAGTGACACGTGGCATAATAATGACTTGTACCATCTTCCTCTTTCAATAACCCAACCGCCACATCAATTCATCTTAAATAAATCATCATCTCTTATGAGGTGAGATCATGATACAACAATATCATATCAAAGAACAAAAGAACACATCCTATACATCCATTTTTTATCAAATAAAAAAACTTCACTTTCCACCTCTTTTTTAAAAATAAAATATCTTGCAAACGGTAAATCGTCAAACAACAAAAAATACACTATCGCGACGAGAATTAAATCATCTTTCTATAGACAGACACTTTTATATACTATCGACGAACTTTTTTTCGAATTTTTTTTTC
>BQNB010094581.1:10651-26082 GCA_026074375.1 Tanacetum coccineum
TGAGCATGCATTAGGCGTGTAAAATTAATAGACTACATAAACATTATCTTTTTAGACATATGGCATATTTAATTAGGCGTGTAAACAATTAGACATTAAATAATCATGCATACTGAGATTCATAATACAAAAGATGACATTAAGCATACTAGTAAACATGTAAAAATCCAAGTTCTCTCGCGAGTCTTCCCCAAATGGAGAACCATAAGACTCTCACTAGGTTTTCTACTAAAGTGCCTAGATCGCCCCATTCACCACATATTGTGATTGAGTGGGTCTTAAAGCCGGAATAGACATAAATTAAAAAGGAATCAAATAAGCTAAATTAACAATTTTAATTTTCCCTTTTAATCCTATATTAACTTTTAATAGAATTCAAGATCAAGATCTACAGATTTTATTTATTTTATGGCAAGAATCTAATATTATTGTCATATTTTACTAGTAAAACATAAATAAAATTTCTAACGCAGCAGATCATGGCATATGTTTTAATAATAGGCATATAAACAAGGCGTATAATTAAAACAAAACGTGTAACCCATAAAGCTAAAACGAGTTGGCTCGTGATGCCACTGTTGGGATTTAATAATCTAGGTAACCAAGTAACTACGAGTACGCAGCGGATTGGATCTAGTAATAGCATATAGGTTAACACATAATAAGAAGTAAATAGAAACGCGTACCTCTTAGCCAATGATCAAGAAAACGAATAAAGTGACTAAAACAATCACCTCTACGGTTGCTCACACAACACGTCGAACAAGCACGCAACAATGCTAGTCGTAACTTCACGAATAAAACATCACAAACAAACTAGGGTTTGATGTTCTTGATAAAAATACAAAACCGGATCGAAACCCTTTTCCCTTTGGTATTTGTCGAACGTCAACATACATGAGGAAAAAGAATACAAACACTACATGTGCATAACCTTTAGCATGCATGACATGCGTATGGTTTTGTATGATAAACCATGCGTATGGTTTATGTGATGTAAGGAATTAGTCGGCTAACTTTTTAGGATTACATGTGACGTTTTTTTTTCTTGTGGGACGATCCAAACAAGAGCACCCTAAGGGTGTTTATATAGTACACAAACCCTAAACAAAAACTTGTTCCCTACTCCAAGTTATTGTCTAGTAATCCCACACTTTTTAAAACCGACACTTTAGGTCCTTCTCTTTTATTTAACATTTATTAATTAGTTTATAACGTCAAACGGTTAAACTAATTACCGTTAAATATATTTCGTGAAACATATTATATAATTAATAAATATATAACAAATATATATATATATTAATTACATAATAAACGTACTCTTCGTGTCTTAACGTGTGTGCCCCCAATAGGCTCACATATTCGTAACGTATACGTGCTATCCGACCACCATAATCCAACAGTTACATGCATGCATGCAGCCCATTTCAGGTTAACACTATTCATATTTATCATGATCTGCAGAAATACGGGACCAGGAATTTAATAAACGTACTATTTCGGAGTCTTAACCGGCGTGTGCCCCCAATAGGCTCACCAGATTCTAACGTATAAGTGCTAAGCCCAACATACCATAACCCAACAACTATCATATAAAGAGTTGGTGTTTTTGTGGTTGACCGCAAGGTTCCCTTTGTTTAATATCTTAAAATTTTCTTAACATTGAGAAACTAAGGGTAAGTTGATATGAGTAAAACTTCTAATGATTGTCCGGTAAAAATATAGCATTTTAGTATTCATAAAAAATCTTGAACCTTTTTGAAGCTTTATTTATTGTGACTAAAAAATTGCTTTTGTTGTTTGATAGTGAAATTGACCTGATGTACGAGATACACTACGTCATGCATTTACAACATTTATATGATTTCCATATACATGTAGAGATACGTTTTAGATATCAAAACTTGGTAAAATCACAAGCATATTCTGTCATGTAAAGGTTATTAGAGTAGTTTGTTTCCATTGAACGTAGGCACTGATTCACATAGAATGTTGAGGGAAGAGATGAACCCGAAATGTAAAAATAAGAGGTGGCAATTTTAGACCCATTGGTAATTTGGGTATATTTGGTTAAATATTTTTAACGGATGAGTTTAGATGAGTCTCTCTTAAATTTATAGATGGGTTTTAAATGGGTCTAGCATTTTTCCCTTAATCTATAATGGGTCCTAGATGTGCCTCTCTAAATTTATAGCGGGACTAGCTTAATATTATAGAATGGGTTAAATATATTGGTTAAATATTTTAAAGGATGGGTCTATTTGGGTCTCCATAAATAAATAGATGAGTCATGTTGGAATAGGCATTTTTCATCCGTTTTTAAACGATTTTATACGATTTCGACAGATTTGAACGTTTTCGACCGTATTGTCGTCATATTTTCGTCCGATCGCGAGGTTATACGACCGTTTCCGAACCGCATTCGAACCGATTTCGACTGTTTTCCACCGTTTTTGACTGATCACGACCGTTTTCGACCGTTTTCGTATCTTTTTCCGACCGATTTTGACATATTTTCCACATTGTTTTGACCGATATCGACTGATGTTCGACGGATTTTGGACAGTTTTTGACTTTTTCCCACCGTTTTTATTGACTATCACGTACCCGTTTTCCGACTGAATTTCGACCGTTTTTCCATCGTTTTTTGCCGGTTTTTACCGATTTCGCACGTTTTCGACCGAATTCGACCATTTTCCTTCGTTTTTGACTGATTTCGACCGTTTTTGACCGATTTCGTCCGTTTTTGACCGATTTCGACGGTTTTCCACCGTTTTGACTGATTTCGACCGATTTCGCACGTTTTAGGCCGATTTTGACCGTGTTCGACCGATTTCGACCGTTTTTATCGTTTTTGATCGATTTCGTCTATTTTCAACCGATTTCGTCCGAATTCGACCGTTTTCGACCGATTGCGACACTTTTTACCGATTTTGACCGTTTTCGACCGATTTCGCACGTTTTCGAATGTTTTTGAATGGTTTAAACCTTTTTTGTCCGTTGTTGAATGTTATTATACGTTGTTGTCCGTTTACTTATATTTTCTTCTGTCTTCGTACGTTTTTATCCATTATCTTACGTTTTCGTACGTTCTCGTCCGTTTTCGTCCATTTCCTTACCTTTTTGTACGTATTCTTACGTTTTTCTAAGTTTTCGTCCAGTTTCGTTCGTTTCGTTCGTTTTCTACGTTTTTCTATGCTTAAATACGTTTTTGAATGTTTTCAAACGTTTTATCCGTTTTTATACATTTTAGTACTTTTTATAAAAATGTATAAAAGCGTATGAAGACGTATAAAATCGTACAAAATGCACGAAAACGAACGAAACGTAGGAAAACGAAGAACGGAGAAGGACGTATGTAAACGAACAAAATCGTAAAAAATGGGCGAAAACGTACAAAAACTTTAATAACGTTAAAAAACGAACGAAAACGTTCAAAACAACTTGAAAAAGTACGAGAACGTGCAAAAACGAATGAAAACGGTCAAAAACGCACGAAAACGATCAAAAACGGTCAAAATCGATCGAAATCGGTCAAAAACGGTAAAAAACGATCGAAAACGGACCAAAATCTGTCTAAGACTGACAAAATCAATCGAAAACGGTCGAAATCAAACAAAAACGGTCGAAAACGGTCAAAATCGGTCAAAAACGATAGAAAACGGTCGAAATCGGTCTAAAACGGTAGAAATCGGTGGAAAACGATAGAAAACAGTCAAAATCGATCGAAAACGGTCAAAAACAAACGAAAGCGGTCGAAATCGGTAGAAAACGGTCATAATCGGTCGAAATCGGACGAAAACGGTCAAAATCGGTCGAAAACGGACGATAACGGTCGAAATCGGTCGAAATCGGTCGAAAACGGTCAAAATCGGTGGAAATCGATCGAAAACGGTCGAAATCGGTCGAAAACGGTCAAAAACGGTCGAAATCGATCGAAAACGGCCAAAATCGGTCGAAAACGTATAAAAACACCAAAAACGGATGAAAAATGCTATACCCAACAAGACCCATCTATAAATATTAAGGGAGACCCGACTAGACCCATCCCTTAAAAATATTTACCCAACTAGACCCAAACCCATCTAGACCCAAACCCATCTAGACCTAAACCCAACTAGACCCAAACCCATCTAGACCCAAACCCATCTAGACCCATCCTCCTAAAAGACCCATCTAAACCCAAACCCATCTAGAACCAAACCCATCTAAGACCCATGACCCAACCCGACCCAACCCAACCATTTTGCCACCTCTAGTAAAAACTGGTGGAAAGGCTTTTGGGTATCAATTCAAGAGATAGGGCCAGAGATTAAAAATCGTTATATAACCACATAAAAGGAGAAACCTTTTACGAATGATTTTCACCAAGTAGTATAGTGAATTGTGTATAAAACGGTACTTACAAATAATTACAAATAATTATCACTTTCATATTAATCCCTTCTAATAAGGTGGCAAACTGAAACATGAATGTATGGATTATTATAACACCAGCAACAATAACGGAAAGTACTCAAGAAATAAGTATGTTATAATATGTCAATTTGGATTTTGTTTTAGGACTATGTATATAAGGTCAGATGGATTAAACAAGAAATCAAGTAAAAAAAACTTTCATCTGTGCTTATCAAACTCTTGAACAGTTTTATCTTTCTTTATGCTTACTTTGGTAACATGATTTGTGATCTATATAGCAAATAGAACGTTTTTAGAGCTCAATGATTTGGACAAATTAAGTCAATGTTGGTCTCCTGATGTTACATGTATTGTTCGGATTTACATTTAAAATTCCGCCTAGAGATCGCAAAACTATAGTCTACTAATCAGACTCTAATTACATTTGCTTATTCTTATTAATTATGACATGTTATGCAATGTATTAAATCTGAACCAGAGAACATGGTAGCAACATTAGGAAGCACGTAGAAAGCTCTGAATTATGGATACGAACTAATCAATTTTCTTGAGTTTAAGGTTCCATAGAAGAGACTGACTCGCGCGAACTCACCCCTTAAATATGTAAACAAATACAAACATGTATAAACACACAACAAGGGACGAAATCACGCGAGAGCAATGAAAACCGGAAGCAGTATAGAGTGTTCTACCGGGGTCGATACGGTCCGGAGAAGACGATGGATATATGATGATAACGTATTTTGAAAAGTACGTTAAATGGGAGATTTAACTTGTGTAAAATAATTTAAGAGATATAGACTTGACACATAGGAGTTTACTATATATAAACAAAAAAGAAGATGGCAGTGATAGAGGTTGTGTGAGAGCTCGTTTACTTTAGAGATGCAAGTTAACATGGCTTAATTAATAAAGCAAAATATTTTCTCCTTTACAAAGGTGTATATAAAATGCATCTAATGTTAAATAGAGGGATACACACCACACATACACACACACCACACACATTGATGAAAATTACAGGTTTGTTATAGTCCTCCCTCCCTTAAAAGAAATCTCGTCCCGAAAAATAGAAAAATTATTTTTTTTTAGTTGGAGTCAGAGTGAATGTTAGAAATAGATGTGGAAACTTGCACGAATTTGATCGTCCACGCATTCCTATGTTAAATTATGTCCTCTTTTAGAGTTCCATCTTACTTAGACCTATAGAATACGACTTTGCTTTAGTTGTTTTGACTTCTCGATCCATGATCTCAACTAGTTCTTCCACAAAGTTGAGTTTGTCATCAAGTCGATCAGCTCTTTATTGGAATAGACAAGGATTCCGTCAGATATAGCATGTCTTTAGATTAGAACAGGAAAGTACCTATGGACATTACTAAGACTCTTTAGAAGCTCAATTAATATGCCCCACTGGCAATCCGTTCAAAGGTTTTGAAAGTCCAATGTACCAAGGGTTAAGCTTTTCCTCGTTATCGAATCGAATGACACCTTAACGAGGTACACTTTTAACAAACAATATCTCCAACTTGAAAATCTAAAGGCTTTCGTCTTAATGGCATAACTTCTCTGTCGGTCATCTTGCCTGACCTTGCAACGTTGTCGAATTGCACTATCATTTTAGTGGTATTCATGGATTTATTTCCCATATTAGACAAGTTAGGGTTTATTTCAGATTTAGAGGCTTATTTAGATATTTGTTTTTAGGGCTGCAATTCATACTTTGTCTTTTCATAAAATTTGCAAAAACCAAAAATAGTGTAATCTGCATAATCATCTTTTTCAATTAGTCTTTTCTTAGCTTATTTAATTTTCAAAATGCTTTTTAATTACTGTTTTAAGTAGTTTGTAGGACAAGCTTTTTAGTGGTATAAGCCACTAAGCCATAAGGATCTATTTCCTTGCTTAAAAATAAGCTCAAAGTTGCCTTGTTGTCTGTTTTGAAAACAGTTTTGACCCAAAGTGCTTATTAGCTTTTCTTAGCTTATGGCTTGTAGTTTTTGCTTAATTCTTGCTCAGACTTGCTTATTAGGTTAGTTGTAAGTTGTTTGTAGCTTATTTGACTCAGGCTTGAGCTTATTCAAGTTCTTTTAAGCTGATTTAGTTTTGTGAAAAGCCAAAATACTTTTAAGTGCAAACTGTGGCTTTTAAATGCTTAATTTCTGGCTTATACCTTAAGTTTCATAAAAAATTTCATTTGTTAAAATTGCTCAAAATAAGTTGTTTAATAAGTTTGTGCAAAAAGTTTTCAAAAATATAAAAAAGGGGAATTAGGGAAGTCTTGGGTGAGCAAGGCTCGAACCTAAGACCTCAACCCAACTCACCCTTTTAAACACACACACCACTACCATTGTGCCCTTGGGACTTTTACGTCTAAGGGTGCATTCAAATAATATTTAACACCATTTTAGTTCTCTTTGGTATTAAGCACTTAGGAACTTTTAGGTTTTTTCTAGGATTTTTAATTCAAAGTTAAGTATTTTTCTTTCATTTTATTAGTTTAAAAACTTTAAAAAATCATAAAAAATTAAAAAAATAATTTTCTTTATCTGAAAATTTTCTTTTAATGTTTAGAAGGTTTAGGAATTAAATTTACGTTCGTAGGGCTTAATTTTGAGATACTTGCTTATTCGTCGCGTTTTTATTATTCCCGTTAGTGTTTTCGTGTTAAATTTCTTAATTGCTAGGTCGTTTATTCTTCTTTGCATGCTTTATGTGTTTTTATGTGTAGAAATAGGAAAACAAATCAAATCTTTGAATTATTCATTTGCGCGATCACAAACTAAACCGACTTTCTATTCACGCTTCGCCAAGGACAAACGACTCGGGAGGTTTTAGAGATTGCTTTGGTTAAAAGCAATTCTCTTTAATCTTTTGGAATACTATACTATATACTATAAATGTATTTGCCTCTTAATTACACATACTTGTTTGTGTGTGGTTTGGAGCGGATCAGAGCTTCACATAGCTTTTGTTTTAATAGTTGAAAAGCCGATTCTTGATCTTCGCCCTAGATATACTTCTTGTTTTTCTGGGTTAATTCAGTCAAAGACTTTGCAATCTTCGAAAAACCTTCGATGAATCTCCGGTAGTAGCCGGCAAGTCCTAAGAATTGACGTATTTCTGTGGGTGTAGTAGGAGATGTCCAATTCTTAACTGCTTCAATCTTGGCGGGGTCAACATGAAGTCCTTGACTATCAATTAAGTGTCCAAGAAATTGCACGATACGAATCCAGAAATCACACTTGGAGAACTTGGCATACAACTTCTCTTTCTTGAGTAATTCTAGGATTATTCTCAGATGATTTGCGTGCTCTTCTTTGTTACGAGAGTAGATGAGAATATCATCGATGAACACTATCACAAATTTATCCAAGTATGGTTTACACACACGGTTCATGAGATCCATGAATACAGCAGGTGCGTTAGTTAAACCAAATGGCATCACTTGAAATTCATAATGTCTGTATCTTGTTCTGAAAGCAGTCTTGGGAATATCTTCATCCCTGACTCTTAGTTGATGATAGCCTGATCTTAAGTCAATCTTCGAGTAGACACTCGAACCTTGAAGTTGGTCAAATAAGTCATCGATCCTGGGTAATGGGTAACGATTCTTTACGGTAAGTTTATTCAACTCCTGGTAATCGATACACATTCTGAAAGATCCGTCTTTCTTTTTAACAAATAAGACAGGAGCTCCCCAAGGTGAAGTACTTGGTCGAATAAAACCTCGGTCTGCCAACTCTTAAAGTTGGTTAGATAGTTCCTGCATTTCTGAAGGAGCTAATCTATAAGGTGCTCGGGCTACAGGTGTCGCTCCTGGAATTAAATCAATTTGAAATTCTACTTGACGAACGGGAGGAAGGCCAGGTAGATCTTTAGGAAAAACTTCTGGGAATTCTCTGACTACCGGTATGTCTTCTAGTCGTTTCTCGTCCGACTTCTTTTCCATTATTTAGGCTACGAAAACTTGACATCCCCTGGATATATACCTTTCAGTTTTTATACAGGATATGAGATTTAGTCGGGTTTTACTTCGGTCACCTCGAATGATTAATGTTTCATCGTCGATGGGAATGTAGACGACTTTCTCGTCACAGATGATCCTAGCATGATACTTGGATAACCAATCCATACTAATGACGATGTTGAAACTACCGAGTTTAATCGGCATAAGATCAATTTTGAAAGGTTGGTTTAACAAAGTCAGAGTTGCACCCTGAATAACGGTGTTTGTGCTTACTAAGTTCCGTCATCCCCCCCCCCCCACTCCCCACCCCCAATTCGATATTGTAAAAGGTATCTATTGTAAAGTGAATATTTATTATAGAGGCAAGTGATTTGGATACGAAACTTTTATCGCTCCAGAATCAAATAAACTCTAGCAAGAAATTTATAGAGGAACATACCTTTACTACGTTCGGGTATTGGTGAGCATTCCTATCCCTTAGCATGTAGGCTCTTCCATAGACATTGTTGTTGGTGGTCTTTCGTGTAACACCCCCAAAATTTCAACAACGCAGCGGAATACCACTTGGGGTGCTACTTCATAATACACAACGCTAGATACAAGAGAACGACCTCTAAATGTGTCGTTTGTAAAACAATCTCGTTGATTTTCTGAAATCAAATAATATTCTCCCATAATAAATCACAATGAAAAGCTTAAAGCGACGCAACGAGATTTGATCATTTGTAGAAATCCAATTATGAAATCTTGTTAATTTAGACTCCAATGCACATCATATAATCCAAGCATCTAATTCACCTGAGAAAAACATGCTTAAAAACGTCAACATAAAGTTGGTGAGTTCATAGGTTGTTTAGATATGAATAATAACCCAAAGGTTTCCAAAGTATATATGACCATTTAATTCCTTAAATGTCTCTTTCAAAATATATATATATTTCTAAAATCAACAGTTCAAACATGCCAGACCCATTTAAATCACCAAATAGCCCCGCCAAAACGTATAACCTAGGACCACAAGATTTTCCCTGCGATAAAGCAAACCGCAACTATCACCAACATATAAACTTCCCGTGATGAAACAACAAATGCAAACATCACGAAACCCTGATTACGTTTCCTAAGCTCATGACACTGAAGCTCGACGATCTTTCTTGCAAAAAATATAGAATTGCAATTCTGCCCCCGATTAGATGTTCTAACCGATACATCTCCAAATTCCGAGCATGCTATAACGTTCGTTCCCAGTGATAGCTAGTCACCCGAACGGGGAGGTCGTTTCCCAAATAGATCTATTAATAACATTGGCGCTCACATAATGTAATTCACAACTACATCTATGCAATTGACAGTTCATGATAAAGGGGCTCAACTTGGGTTATCGCTACTTAGGCAACACGCAATCATAATATAAAATCGATCCACTTGTGTCCATTTATAAAATGATGCATATTTTCATCCCAAAAATATATATATAACAGTTATCCAAGACGAGTAAAAGTGAGGCTATGAAACTCATAATATCCTTTAAAAACAATCAATATGTTAATAAGAGGACCAAGTAAGATAAAGAGTTTGTAGACAAGCATGTATTCCCCCTCGCGGGTTTATAAACATTCAAAAGATTGAAAAGCGAGGTTATGAACTCACATTGATGATGAAGAACGATTGACAGATATGCATCTAATATGCACAACACGAACGGAAGACGAAACTGCTCGATCAAGTATTTGTGACTAATCTTAACGACTAAGTCCCACTAGCCTAGGATAATGTATTTGTGTTTCCCGATGAATAGTCACATCAACGCTACACGTTGATAAAGATTTAGATTTATCGTTGTAATGGTTTGGTGGTTGGTTAAATAAATAAAATTGCAAAATTCCGCAAAGTGTGTAATATAAAGTTCTTAATATATACTTATGAAAATAACCCTTATATAATTCCTACCGTGAATTATATAACAAAGACAATCAATCCAAAGATTAATGAAAAGTATAATATACCTTGCAGGTATTATATAATAAGTGTGAATAATTAATTAAACCAATTAGTTTGACAACCATTTAATTAATGAAAAGGCTTTGTACAAAGTTTGACACATGTCTTAACGTTATGAATTAATCAAACCATGTTTGTAACAGTTTATAATCATTATAAATATAAATAATATTTTTAATAAAATATAATTTCGTTCTTCGACGGGTCACGTCTAAAACAGTTCGTCTCATTGTAAAAGTATAGTTTTCGTTCGTTGTCAGGTTTTCGTACAGTTATATTTAATATACTTTCACAATAATTTATCCCTTTATCGTATTATACAACAATAAGAGTTTTAATGGAATCATAAATAGAGGAAATTATATAAAGAACATCAGACTTCCAGTTTAATAACGTTTTCCATTTTCGCAAAACTCTACGTTTTCCATATTTATAAAATCTAACGTTTTCCCTTAATCGATATATATATTGCAAAATATTCGTGTGTTTCAATATTTCAAATGCCCGCGTGTTTTAGATATAATATATATATATATATATATATATATATATATATATATATATATATATATATATATATATATATTGTTATTATATCTAAACTAATCAAAATATTAAATATCATATTCATTTAACCATTTAACCACCATTGTATATCCGGTTTATAATTTTTATATCTCGTGTTATGATTATTCGTCAAGGTATAAATCAAACAAACCCTTGTTGTTTCGCTAAACCAAACGCCCTTTTTGTTGTCCACTTTAAACCAAACGCGCCCTTTGAGTCCTTCTCTTAAACCAATCACACCTTATTTGGTGTTAATAACCATAAACCAACACCCCTATTTCTGTCATAAGAACCAAACGCCCCCTTTAATGGTTTACACAGCCAAACCAACACCCCCTTACGCAGCCCTTGCTGCTGCTACAACACCCAACGCACCCTAATGGTGGTGGCCGCCACCCACACGCACTCTACGGTGGTGGCTGCCACCTCACCGAACGCACCCTTGTGGTGTCGGACTCAAACCAACGCACCCTTTAGGCTGAAACCAGAAAACCAAACAAACAAACACACCCGCTGGTGGTTTGACCCGACACCCCACGCACCCTTGTGGGTCGTGGTGGCTTCAACCCGGACCAAACGCACCCTCGGTGCCGGCTGCCACAGAAACGAACACCCTTTGGATGCTATAAACCCAACGCACCCTTATTTCTTAAACAAACCCAATGCCCCCCCCCCCCCCCCCCCGGCTGTCCCAAAACCCACGCACCCCTTGGTGCATTTACATCAAACAAAACGCACCCTAACGGCTGTCTTCACAAACCAGCCGCACCCTTGCGGTGCGGTGGCTGTCCTGAAAACAAACACCCTTGTGGTGTCGAGACCCAACCCAACGCACCCTTTTATGGTGCAATACCCCTTACTTAACGCACCCTAGTCTGGTGAACAGTGAACCGGACACAAAACGCACCCTCGTCGGTGGTTTATAACAAACAAACGCAGCCTAGCTGCTGAACCCCACCCGAACGCACCCTCGTGGTGGTTGAGTCGCGGTGGAAGTGATGATGAGTGGGTGGTTCGGCTGTGGTGATGGTTATATTTTGATGATGATGATGACGGTGGTGGTTTCGGTGTGGCAGTGGTGAGGTGGTGGTGAAAATAAAGGTGCGTGATGGCGCGTGGCGTGGTGGGTTGGATAGATCGGTTAATGAGGAACGATTTTGGGTTCGCCGGAAAAAGTCCGCCGGAAAAGTTTTCCGGCGGCGGGCGGAGTGTGGTTTGCCGAATCCGGTGCGGAGGGCGGTCGTAAAAATGTAGGGAGAGAGAGAGTATTGCATTGTGTGTGTGTGTGTTGTTTTTGTGTGAAATGAAAAGTTTATAAAACTTTTTATATATGTAATAAAAGTTTTAAGAACAGTGACAAGTCACTAATAGTATAGGGTAAATTGTGTAACTTTTTAATATAGTTTTGATAACTATCGGTTCGGGACTTGTTTGAGTGACTTAACGGGCGATTCAACGCACGAAACTTGCGCCATTGTTTTCCAAATCATTTTTCTGATAAAAATGAGTATTTATTTGATATTATTTCATAAATATTTTCATATCATTTATAAAAATAATTCTTATTTATTTTGTGGACTGGTTACGTCTGTTCATAGAATAAAAAATAGATTTCAACTCGATATTCGCGTTTTCAAAACGCTTTAATAAATGCCTAAGTATTTTTATTAAATAGTTTTATTAATAAAAACGTGATAATTAATATAAATTAATTATTTTCCGCTTCTAAATCTTGCGAGGGCATTTCATCACCTACTGACTGTTTTCGGTCTCGGGTCAAAACTAAAAAGTTGTCAGGAATGTCGTTTTACATCAAATTGCTTTAGAGTCCGAGTTGTGAAAACGTGATTTAGCGGCTCGTTTTTGATAATTCAGCCTAGGAATAATTTATATCTCCTTTAAAAATTTCGAAAATTCTCGGATGTTACAGTACCTACCCCTTAAAGAAATCTCGTCCCGAGATTAAATTTGTGTTATCCGATTGTGTGACCAAGGAAAGACTTAAGGTTTAATAAACTCGTTCTAAACAAGACGCTGATAACTTTATTCAGCAAAATTCGGTGTTTCTACACTTCTCAATCTACCAAAAATTTTGGCTAGGTTTGTCCAGGATATTTAATCCATCAAAATGGGTATCTCAAAATATATCATTACAGATCTTATGACTGGTATAACCGCGTTATAGGGAAAGTCTCATTATAGTGAAAACCTCAAGAAGAAGGTGTAGTCGCGTGAGTATGTTTGTATAAGTTTCTAAATGTCCGAGGACGGAGTCTCGTTTCTACTATCTGTAATGTTCGATGATTCACATCAACGTGGCTTATGTATGTAAGTACCCAACTTACTTGGCAGTACTAGGATGTATCGCGACCTAAGTCTTCCTACTAGTGGCCCGAAATGAATAGTCCAACTATCTGTTTCGTCGATAGGTGTTTATCTCGTTTAAGGGGAGTTGCATTACCTATTGGATAAAGTTGTATCAGTCGGGACCGCTCCAGGACCCAACAGCAGCGACCATAACGTCAATACTATAACAAATGGTGATGGGATGCCGAGAATGAGGACATTTCGAGAAACAATATTCCCAGAATAAAGTTTAACAAATGGGAGGAGCTCGCGGAAGAGCATATGCGATAGACGGCGGATTATGGTACTCAGTCGCTAGTTTAAGGACGAATCAACTCCATTAACTCAATTGTGTAACAAGTCTGTTAGTTCCACGAACAGTTCGTGATCGCGAGGATTAGCAACGGCAAAAGTAATAACTTAAGAATGAGATAAGGTAGTTCCAAGCGAGGCCTTAAGATTCTGCTGAGTGGCAAGACACGATTGTGTCTCTAGACCCTTTTAACGGATTCTGGTGATTATCGAGTTCAGGTTCATACTCGTCTCATATCGGATACCATTAAGCCCACTCATTTATAATTTATTATTTGCATAAAGAAGCGTCCCAATTTATGTAAATAATGAATTGATAAACTTATGGTTCGGTGATTTATAATTTATTTATTTAACTGAAGAGGCGTCCCAATCCTTTCAAATAAATAAATTATAAATCATCCTACTTAATAATTCCCGATGCAATACGCGTACTCACATAACCTTCAAGGTGATGGATGACATTACGATGCATGTGCTCTAATGAGTAAGGGACGAGTGTTCAAAAACTCGTCTTCGGAGACAGGGAGTAAAACAATCAGGGGAGAACGACATAGTGTTCAAAATAGTTGATGAGTACTCGGTTAGAGTAAATACGATGAAGGTCCTTATAAACGAGTTAACATAGCAATTATCGTATCAATCCTCCTATTACAAGTCCCGCCCATACAAGACTTGTAATACTTAGATTCACACATAAATCCATGTAAACAGAACAGTGACGGGTTTTGTTTACATAGCAATTATCATATCAATCATCATATTACAAGTCCCGCCCATACAAGACTTGTAATACTTAGATTCATACATAATTCCATGTAAACAAAATTATGACGGTCTCCGTGTAATACAATATAGTATAAAGCTATGAAGAAAAATAATATCCTTAGAGACCATTGTTTAACTTACAATGTCTGAGAACGAAGTAGGGCCATTGTGCAACTCACAATGTCGAAGAAGTAAGATGACACCATTGTGTAACTCACAATGTCTGAGGTATAAATGAGACCATTGTACAACTCACAATGTCTAAAAGGTAAAATGAGACCATTATGCAACTCACAATGTCTTAAGAAATGCTCTCGTGTTTATATAAACAACTCTTATATAAATAAACGTACGATATACGCAAAAGATGCAAGCATATATTATATATATAATATATATATATATATATATATATATATATATATATATACATATATGTGTGTGTGTATATGTATATGTATGTCATGTAAGCACTTAATGCAACAAGTAATGTAAGCAAGTAAGCAAGTAGTGTGTATGCACTTTGAAATTGTTTGCTGTGATGCAATGCTTGTAAAAACGGTTATAGTCTATGGTAAAATATGCAACCTAGTTCTCTATAACCAGTGCTCTGATACCAATCTGTAACACCCCCAAAAATGGGTAGCAGCGGAAATGTGTCCGGGGCATTACTTCATAATACAACAGCACAAGATACAAGAGAACGACCTCTAAATGTGTAGTTTGAAAAGTAATCTCGTTGATTTCCTTGACATTTGTCCCATAATTGCATCACAATGAAAAGCTTGAAACCCACCCAACGAGATTTGATCATTTGTATGTAAGTAGAAATCCATAAATGAAATCTTGTCAATTTAGACTCCAATGCACATCAAGTAAGCCAAGCAACTAATTCATCTGAGAAAAACATGCTTAAAAGGGTCAACATAAAGTTGGTGAGTTCATAGGTTTTTGTAAGTATAAATGTTGAACCAAAGTTCTGTAAAGTGTGTATGACCGTTTCAATCCTTGAATATTCTTCCAAAATGTATGTATTATTTTTAGA
>BQNB010094582.1:3860-23204 GCA_026074375.1 Tanacetum coccineum
GATTAAGAATTCTCCGTGGGGTGTCAAAAACCTGGGTACTTAGCTGATGAGGCTGGGACGTTCCGGGAAGAAAGGTCGTTACATGGAATAATCGCACCAATGAGATCATTAAACTTTTGATGTTTCCGTGCTTTGAGTAGTATTTGTTTATTTAGCAGTAAATCTAAGAAATTCGACCTAAAATGGTGGAGTATCCCGCTATTACATTGCAAACATTCTCCTGTAGGGTCTCAACCTGATAACCTAAGTCGAACTCGGTTGGGATCTATCGAGAATATGCTGGTTGGTGGGTGATCTAGTCTTTTCCTTAGATTTCTTCAGAAATATCGTTATTGTCGATCTAAATTTAACTTAAAATTAAGCACAATCACTCTAATTGAATAATTGTTGGGAGCGAAAAGTTAACAAGTCATAGTTATAAGTAGTGTTAGCATTTTTACTTGTACTTAACGGTGATTTTGTTTTTATGCTTAGTTTGGGACTAGTGAAAAATCGGGGACAATGAATTTATCCATCAGGACATCCGTAGATTATTCTATGAGCGCTTCTCATTCTATGATCCCAGTGTTGATATAATATAGGAAGTCAAACATGGTAGTTAAGAAAAGAAAAAGAAAAATCCAAAAATATTAGGGATAGTTAGTGTACATATAAAAAATGGTGAAAACGGGACTTGTCGAAGCTATCGATTCTTTAGTTCCCCTTGACGAACACTTAGCTACTTTTTGAGGTTATTAGTCGAGGGGGATTAAGATTCTTGGTTTCTTGAGTGTTTACTTCATAACATTGCGTGAGGACATGGCAATATCTTAGTATGGGAGATTTTGGTATATGCTTAATTACACATACCATTTTCTATCAAAAATAGACTTAAATGACTAAAAACGTACCAAACATACATTGTATTTGTATGTTTTGCATTTGTATTGTGCAGGAAACGGATATTCAAGAAAAAGACAAAAACGACCAAACCGAGCACGGAATGGAAAAGACAAAGTCAAATCGAAGCCAAAGTCAGTCAAAGTCAGAAAGTCAAGCCAGACAAAGTCAAAAGTCAACCAAGTGAAGAAAATACAACTTGAGGGACTAAAATTGCCAAACCTCAAGTTGTATTACGAGAATAAAAGACAAGGGCTGAAATTGCATACCGGGTGAAGTACAACTTTAGGGGCCAGTTCTGCCAAACCCCTAAAGTTGTATCATAAAAGGGCGAAATTTGCAATGAAGTTATAAGAGATGAGGGGCCAAAGCTGCCAACTTATCCAAAGCCATTTTTCTCGCCTAACAGAACCCAAGAACAACTCACGGGTGTCTTCCCACCCTTTTACCCTGCAACCTCTACAACCCCTTGGGTAAGACATTTCCCCCTCCTCCACTATCTTCCCCCAGCTTTATAATTGCCATGTTGGCAATCCTTCACCACTTTCTAAGCTTTTCGATGGCTGTGATTGACTCAAAAGAAGCACAAAAGAAATTGAAGGCTGGGATTTGTTTTAGAATCACCTCACATAACAAGCACACTTGATTTTTGTCTCTACAAAGAAACACATAAGAAAGAAGAGAAGGAAGACCAAGAAACCAAGACCTTAATATTTTTTTAGTATAAATAGGGCCATTGTAACCCAAGAAAGATATCGTTTTTTCTTTAGTCGTTTTTATCTAGTTCTTAGTTAAATTTCAGCTTATTTTTATGCAATGTTATTTTTCCAAGTCTTGTAACTTTAATTTTCGTCTTAATGCAAATTTAGAGTTTTTAAGTCAATTCTTGATTCTCTGTATTCCCCTTATTAAAAGTTTTACTTAATATGTTTTACGTCTTATAAAATCATATAGGTCATTTGTCTTAACTCAAATACTAAGAATTTAAGTAAAGTCACAAAAAAGTTCACACTCAAATATATCACAGCTTATAGATGATAAGCCAATTCTGGATGGGCTTATGGACTCTCACTAGCTTGTTTTATACAAGCAGAGCTTGTAGACTCTTTGTTTAACCCTGTTTTGAGCAAGGGAGTTGTAAGTTTTATTTTTCTATTTCTTATTTACTGTATAACTGCTTATTAATGCTTTTTGTAACCTATATTTCTTATGGTATGCTTATTAGGCAGATGTTTAGTGTTTATCTTGCTTGGTTGTTAGTTTAAAAAGTGATTTGCGCACATCTGTTAGTTAGTACTGTTAGTTATGAGTTAAAACTGTTAGATTGAATTGGCTTATTTAAGTGCTTATTATTGACTAAAATCTGCTTATAAGTGCCTTATTTTGTTATTTGATAATCTGTTTTTAACAAATTAGGATCAAATCAGTTTAAAATAAAAAGAAAAATGATTTTTGAAAACTTTAAGGGGTGTTTGGAACAAGCAGTACTAACCCATAGTTAGTACTGCTGGTTCAATTTTTGGGATTTTTAAAGCTAGCAGTACTAACCCAAAGCTAGCAGTACTAACTCCAAGTTAGTAATGGTAGTTAAAACTGTTAGTACTGTTGGTTCATTATTGCTTATTAGCTTATTATTTCTGCTTATTTAAGATTTCCTTAGCTTTTTAGAGTAGATTAAGCCATTTCGTTTATTGTCTTTAGTAGAGCTTATTTAAGCTTATTCGCCTTTTCAAAGCAATTTTAATAGTTTATCAGTTTGTAGCTTTTTGCCATTTTAGTTTATTCTAGTTGCTTATTCTTATGCATGAGTGCTTATTAGGGGTAGTTAAATATCTTTTTAGCCTATTTGCTTATTTCTGTTTCATTGTGTTTTGTTAAAGGCGAGTCAATACTAACTCCAAGCAGCATTACTAAATTCAAGTTAGTTTCTGATAGTTAGTACGTTAGTACTGATGTTATTACAGCTTGAGTTTTTCTTGCTTAATTGTAGCTTAATTGCTTTTGAATTTGCTTATTTAGGGTTGTTTAGGTTTTTTGAGGTTTGTCCTAGCCTGTTCTAGCTTAATTGGTATTGGTCTTCAGCTGAATTGATCTTATTTTACTCTTATATAAAAATTTTAATGTGTTTTAACCATTTTTAGCTTTTTTATGCCTGCTCTATCTTATTTTCCTTGCTATCTTTTTGTGCATTTGCTTATTAGGTTTAGTGCCCAATCATATCCTTGTCATATTCAAACATCGATTATCAATTCGTCATTCGATTTTCCATTCAAGCCTCATTGGGACATAACGACCCGGAAATATTCTATACTACTTCCGGTTTCATTGATTTTGTGGATTTTGATCCTTGTTATATATTTATATTTATCTATATTTATATATAATGAAAAGCGATAAGAACACGCGAGTAAAATGTTGGCGCCGCGTCGGGGAGGCTGTGAGAAACAGATTATCGTCACGTTGACAATTGTGTTTGAATCTGGAATATTTTCTTCTACAAAAATATAAAAAGTATAAAAAATATTTTTTATTTTCTTTTATTAGTATAATTATCATATAAAAACAAAAAAAAAAACCAAAAATATAAAAACATTGTCCATAAAAAAAAGGAATAAAATCACAACTTGTAAAAAATACCAAATAAAATATTCTCAATTGATTATTATCATAAAAGACTTCGGTGAACTTTGTTTGGTTCCCAACTCGAACAACAGATTAAAACTTGCCCATTTGTGTCGCATACGACGTACGTGCTCACCTTGAAAAGTTACACAAACTAATAAAGTGGGTATAAGTGAGGGTTGTTCGCGAGTAACATGACCCGAAATGGAGAAATAAGCTTCGCGCTATTCCAACTCCTCCGCTCACCTGGCGTTTATCTTTTGAAGACTACCGTGAAGTAAGTAGATAATTTGGTGGAAGTTTATGATTTTTTTTGGGGTCTTACCTCATTGTCCGGTAAAATACATTGGAATATAATCATTGCAAACCAAAAAATTAGTATAAATAATTTTCTTTTTATATTTGATTTTGTGCATGCGCACGTCGTTCTCAAGCACAGTAAACGATCGACAACAACAAGTCCGAAAACTTCGGTAGAATCACCCAATCTGTAAAACAAATAGACAATCCAGAAACTTACAAATCCTCCCTATATTACGATGGACGATAATCGAACTAAGGCGCAAATACATCGAAGGCACCACGAGGGTTACGAGATGCGATCGTTGTCCCGAAATTACCGCGAACAACTTTCGAGATCAAGCATGGTCTACTTAATCTTGTTCAAAACAAGCAATTTTTTGGACATGATAAAGAAGACCCACATGCTCACATCCGATATTTCAACAAGATCACTTCTACGATGAAGTTCCCGAACGTCCCGAGTACGTCGGTTAAGCTTATGCTTTTCCCATTTTCCCTCGAGGGGCCGCCCGGATTTGGCTTGAAAAAGAACCCCCTCGATCGATTCTTACATGGGATGATCTTGTTTTGAAATTCATTAACAAATTCTTCCCTCCCTCTAAAACAACAAATCTTCGAAATGAAATTACGAGATTTCAACAAAAATTTGGATGAACGTTTACGAGCATGGGACTGATTCAATGATCTTCTTAGGGGATGCCCGCATCATGGGTTTTCGGAATTGCATCAACTCGATACATTCTATAATGCCCTAAATTCGAATGATCAAGATTCATTGAACTCCGCTGCGGGTGGTAACTTTCTGGATAAAATGCCTCGAGAATGCCTAAAAATCATCAAGAGCAAGTCCAAAGTTCGTCAATCACGAAGCAAGGCCATTGTTTCCAAAGTGAGTACGAGCTCTTCTACCCCAGCAGTTTCATCCGATATTGCTGATCTGAAAGATATGGTTAGAGCATTAATTCTCGATAAGAAAAACCAAACTTCAGCTCCCGCTCCCGTAAAAGCGGTCGAGCAAAGTTGTGTAACTTGCAGGGGTGGTCATTCTTACCAAAATTGTCCAGCCACCGATGGCAACGTTTATCGTGACAATATTCAAGAGTACGTATCACAAGCCGCCGCAGTTAACTGCAACCAAGGGAATGCCAATTACCGACCTCAGATGGTTGCAAACCAAATTCGACCTCCCGGTTTTCCTCCTATGCAAAACCATCAAAACAACCAAAATTGGGGGATCAATTTCAACCAAAATCGGGAGAACAATTTTAACCAAAATCGGGGTAATAACTTCAATCAAGGACAAGTTTACCAACCCTAGATTAATCAACCCCCGACTTTTCAAGCTCCACCATACCAAGTTCCCGCTCCAGTTCCTCCAGCACCAGGTGTGTTTAAGTCTGATTTTGATAACTACGTCAAAGCTAATGACGCGGTTATGCAAAATATGCAAAATCAAATGGCAAATATAAAATGAACCCGAGGTGACAAAGGATACGGTGCAACCAAGCACCGAAAACATCCAACCTTCGGTGGTCCAAACTAATGACCAAATTGGTGAGCCCGTTGTTGCTTCAAAGACTAAACCAACCTTGCCATATCCTTCAAGGGCCAATTTATGAAAATGAACCCGAGGTTTACAAAGAATGACGGTACAACCAAGCACCGAATCTATCCAACTTACGTGGTGCCCAAACTAATGACCAAATCGTGGTGAGCCGTTGTTGCTTCAAAAGATTAAACCAACCTTGCCTTATCTTCAAGGGCCATCAAAGAAAAGCCCGTGAAAAATGACGATCTTCTAGCTTCAAAATTTATGGAGATTTCAAATCTCATCGAGCTAGACCTTTCGCGGACGCTCTCCCTAACACATGCCCAAATTTGCACCAATGTTTAGAAAGCTCCTCAATGACAAAGATAAGAATGGAGTATGACCAAAGAACACCGTAAACATAATTGCTCGGCGTTAACCTAAAAAAAAGTTTCCCAAGAAACTCGAGACCCCGGTAGATTTTTTATACCGTGTTGACTTTGTGGAATTATAAGAGATGGTGGGTGGACTTTGGAAGGTAGATGATTTGGTTTTTTTATATGAATGTTTCAGAGAATGAAAGAATGCTTAGCCTGCCGATCTCGATACAAGCATCAACCTAATGCCTCCCCCCCCCCCCTTTATCCCCTCCATTTGGAAAGAATTTAAGTCTTCCCAGCTTGACCAAAACCCAGAATCTTGAAACCTTTGCCGACCGAATGATTTCTACTCCAACCGGCATCGCCAAGGATGTTTTTGTGAAAGTTGGAACGTTCTTCTTCCCTGCCAATTTTGTGGTCGTTGATTACGTTGCCGATCCTCGGGTTCCCCTAATCTTAGGAAGACTTTTCTTGAGGACGACACGTGCCTTGATAGACTCACAGTGAACAATGACCCTTAACATGATACCAATCCGTGACTTTCAAAGTTGGTGATACTAAGACTTTCTCCTACAATATCATTGAATCGGTTAACCGAGTCGATGTTATTGACATTGCTTGTGAAAAATATGTTCAAGAAGTACTTGAAATTTATACTTCGGACCTAATGATCGATTCTCACTCTCCATCTTTCACTCCTTTCAGAGGAAGTGATTTTTTAATGGAAGAGATCGATGAATTTCTTGAACATGATGATTCAATACCACCAGGTGTTAACGACATCTATGATTCAGAGGGAGATACTATTTACCTTGAGGAATTGTTAAGTGTGATCAATAGTGACCCAAGTCTCCCTCCGTCACTGGTTTGTGAAATTAATGTGCCTGAAAAGGTTTAAATCTTCCATGTAAGATCCCTCAGACCTAGAACTCAAAAGACTTACCGATCCCATCTTGAGTATTGCATTTTAGAAGTGAAACAAATTACCTGTCATAATCGCTAAAAATTTGAAAGAATGAGGATAAAAAAAACACTCCCTGATCAAAGGTTCTTAGTCACACAAACATGCGCATAACTTGAAGTTTTCTGATATAAAGGGGATAGATCCACAGTTTTAGCACCCATAATATTTTGATGGAGGAAAATCCAAACTCGTAGTTCAACAATCAGAGAAGAGAAACACCCCAAAGAACATGAGGTTATTAGCAAGAAGTTATCAAAACTTCTTGATGCAGGGGTTAATTTACCCTATCTCTACATTCCCTGGGTAAGACCCGGTTCATTTGTGTCCCTAAGAAGGGATAGCCCAATAACCGTGGTGAAAAATAAAGAATATAATTAATACCCACTTATAGGATTGGTTTATGGGATGGTGAGTTTGCATCAATTACCGAAAACAATCAATGATGCAACTCGTAAAACCATTTTACCCTTTTTATGTGCCATTCATGATGCAGATGCTTGAAAATTTAGCCGGAAATAAGTACTTTTTCTTTTTGACGGATCATCAGCTACTTTCAGACCCGATTGAACCACTTGTTCAAGAGAATACTACCTTACCCTGCCCGTACAGGAACATCTGCCTATCGTCGTCATGCCTATGGGTTATGCAATGCATCGGGGCACGTGCCAAAAGTGTGTATTGGTTTGCAATCTTTCACGATATGATTGAAAACACCATGAAGTTCATGATGATTTCATCGTTTTTGGTGATTCTTTCTCCCTCTTGTGCCTTTCCCATTTAGACAAAATTCTCCAAAGGTGTGAAGACACCAATCTTGTGTTAAATTGGAAAAAGTGCCACTTTATGGTCAAAGAAGGCATAGTCCTTGGCCATAAGATTTCTAAATTCGGGATTGAGGTTGATAAGGCAAAAGTTTGGATGTCAATGCAAAATTGCCTCATCCCACTACCGTGAAGTGCATTCCGCAGTTTTTTCTCGTCATGCCAATTCTACCGCGGCGATTTATTCAGGGATTTTTCCAAAATCGCCCGACTATGACCCCACCTCCTGAAAAAGAAACTCCCGTTATCTCACGAAGGAATCATCGAAGCATTGAAACCCTTAAGATAAGTTGTAACCCAGGCTCTAATTCTAGTTGCTCCGATTGGGACTTCCCTTTGAAATCATGTGTGATCCAAAGTGATTCTTGCTCGTTAGGGCATCATCCTTAGGGCAACGTAAGACCAAGCACTTCCATCGCCAATACACTATGCAATCAAAACTATGCCCGAGGCTCAAGCACATACGACTAAAATGGAAAAAGAATTACTTGCCGAAGATGTAGCTTTTTCGAGAAATTCGGCATATCTTGTCTGTCCAAAAGCATAGTGAATACGGACCATTCGTCTCTCAAGACCTACTTGCAAGCAGGATGCTAAGCCAATTGCTCCGTGGATTTTGCTGCTCAAGAATTGATGGTCGTTTATCCTGATAAAAAAGGAGCATAAAATCTGCCGCCGACCACCTTTCTACAGACTTGAAAATCCCCATCAAAGTGAGCTCAAAAAAAGAAATTACGAAAACATTTCCTCTCGAACACTTGGATGGTTACTTTTTGTGGTGATGATAATACCCGATGGTTTTGCAATTATTGCAAACTACCATGCAGGTATTTCGTGATCAAAGGAATGTTCGTCTCCCAGCAGAAGAAAAAAAAAAAGTTTTCAAAGAACTACAATACCTACTTTTGGTTGACCCCTTCTGTTTAGATATGAATGCGGATCAAGTGATTCCGCGATTTGTGCACGCTAAGGAACTCTTGACATCCGTCGAAGTCTTGCCATAAAGTACCCACTGGGACATCATAGGTGCCAAATCACATGCCAAAAAGGTCCTTAATGCGTTTCTTCTGCCCACGATTTACATAAAGAAGCCCACGAGTTGGTTAAAAACTGCGACTCCTTGCCAGCGACAAGGAAAAAATTCACAACGTGATGAGATGCTTAAAATTCTCAGTCCAAGTTTGTGAAATCTTTGAGACGTTTGGGGTATTGCATCATGTGGTCATTCCCTCTTAAGAGGGAACAAATATATACTCATGGCCTCGATTACTTTTGTCGAAATGGGTTTGAAGCAAAAGCGCTCAACAGCTAATTGAACCGCCCGAGTGTTGTTTGCAAATTTCCTCCCATCTCTCTTCGCCAGAATTCGGTGCCCCTTTTAACAATCCTAAGTTGCTTGCGAAACCCATTTTTGCAATGACCAATTTGCAAAGGTCATGCTTAAATACGGAGTTACTCATCGTCTCTCCACCGCTTATCATCCATAAACAAGTGGGCAGGTTGAGGTATCCAATCATGGTTTAAAAAGAATTCTTGAAAGGACCGTGGGCGAAAATCGTGCCTCTTGGTCGGACAAACTGGATGACGCTCTCTGGGCCTTCCGTACAGCTTACAAAACACCCATCGGGTGTACTCCATACAAGCTAGTATACGGGAAGGCATGTCATCTTTCGATTGAGCTCGAGCACAAAGCCTATTGGGCGTTAAAACATGCGAACTTTGACCTAATGACCGCGGGTGATCACAGAAAGGTTCAACTCAATGAGCTAAATAAACTTCGTGATCATGCCTATGAAAACTCATTGATCTATAAAGAGAAAACAAAGAGAATCCATGACTCCAAGATCAAAAACCGCGTTTCAAACGTCGTGAATTTCGAGTCCTCCTCTTAACTCTAGATTAAAGATTATCTCAGGAAATCTTAAACCCGCTAGAGAGTACCATACACAGTAATCCAAGTTTTTCCATATGGCACTGTCGAGTTTTTGTTATCCCAAAAACTCCGGGCCAAATTTCCAAAGTGATGAATGTCCATCATTTGAAGCACGACTCTTTGAGGGGATGTACCACAATTGGTAGTCCAGATTTCCCAGACGTTCCCCATGGACTAATAAATTCGGGGACGTGTCAAGCATAGCGACCTTAAACAAGCGCTTCGTGGAGGCCAAGAAACACCCATGCATATGAGTAGCAGTTTATGTAGTAATAAATAAGTGTTTTGTGTGAGGAGAACATACATCTCCTTACCCCGTTTTGTCAGTGTCCCTGTTTTTTTGTCAGAGAATTTCCCGGATTGTAGACTCTCGTTGCTCGTAGTTTTGGCCTCAAAGTCTCACACATCCTCACTTCATTTTGGAATCCAAGTATCCTAATCTAATCGACTAAAACGTTTCTATCTTTTGCACACTGCATATACGGCCTTAGATTTACGTAGAGACCCTTTAAAACATCGAGGACGATGTTTAGTTCTAGTATGGGGGGAATCTTCGATTTGATTTTGCCTGCAGTCGTTGTTATCACGTAATCCCGTTTTTATTACCAAAATTTTCGCAAAAATACCAAAAAAATGAAAAAATTTAAAAATTTTCAAAAATAAAATAAGTGTTTTGTCACAGTTTTGACTTTCCCAATGGGTAGAATGAGAATAAATTTTGACTCGATCGGGCGTGTTGAGCCCTAGCTTTGTCCCTTAACCATTTAATAAACGAAAGTTTATTAGGCTAAGCATTCGCGGATCCTTTTATTAGGGATTTTAAATTTGCGAAGAACGAAAAATGATAGTGTTATTTACAAGTAGGATGCTAAACAAGGATTATTTGGAAATCTTAAAAGCTTATAAGTGTAACTTGTCGCTTTTTCTCCCAGAAGCTCTTAACCTGACTAATAAACGTGCTTAATTTTGCTTTAACTTTAAACCGACATTTTCTAAAAAGAAGCTCTTTCGGAAACGAAAATATTCATCTTAGTTCAGCTTTATACTTGAGTTTCTTAAAGGAAATTTTCTCTATTACGGAAAAAATGTCTTATAAAAAAATGAAAAAAAATATATAAATAATATAAACTGTGGGCTGATAAAGGTTTACTGCATCTTGCCGGCTCACAACCGATGTTGCAGTCTTCAAAACAAGGCCCATAGTGAGATAATAAATCAGTAGGTGTTATCAAATAAAAGCCGTCGTCAGACTAAGTCACTACATCTTGTCGGAGGCGTGGCCGATGTTGTAGTCATGTAAATGATGACGGTAGTATAGTATATAAAAAAATATATAAATAATATAAACTGTGGGCTGATAAAGGTTTACTGCATCTTGCCGGCTCACAACCGATGTTGCAGTCTTCAAAACAAAGCCCATAGTGAGATAATAAATGCCAAAGTGCATTCGTAAGTGTTATCAATAAGAAACCGTCGTCAGACTAAGTCACTACATCTTGTCGGAGGCGTGGCCGATGTTGTAGTCATGTAAATGATAACGGTAGTGTAGTATATAGCAATAAATGAAAATTTAATGGTTAAGATTTCTTTTTCTACACTCAAGTAAAATTTTGAACCAAGAATAACTTGCTTTAAAACTTCAAAAGTTGTTGGTTGCCGTCGATAGTTATTTTGATTAAGTATTCTCCGTGGAGTATCAAAAACCTGGGCACTTAGCTGATGAGGCTGGGACGTTCCGAGAAGAAAGGTCGCTACATGGAATAATCTCACCAATGAGATCATTAAATTTTTGATGTTTGCGTGCTTTGAGAAGTATTGTTTATTTAGTGGTAAATCTAAGAAATTCGGCCTAAAAGGGTGGAGTATCCCGCTATTACATTGCAAACATTCTCCTGTGGGGTCTCAACCTGATAACCTAAGTCGAACTCGGCTGGGATCTATCGAGAATATGCTGGTTGGTGGGTGATCTAATCTTTTCCCCAGATTTCTTCAGAAATGTCGTTATACACATAAACTGTACTACTCTCTAAATTATCGATCTAAATTTAATTTAAAATTAAGCACAATCACAATAATTGAATAATCGTTGGGAGCGAAAAATTTACAAGTCATAGTTATAAGTAGTGTTAGCATCTTTACTTGTACTTAACAGTGATTTCGATTTTACGCTTAGCTTGGGACTAGTGAAAAATCGGGGACGATGAATTTATCCGTCAGGACATCCGTAGATTATTCTATGGGCGCTTCTCATTCTATGATCCCAATGTTAATAAAATAAAGGAAGTCAAACATAGTAGTTAATAAAAGAAAAAGAAAAATCCAAAAATATTAGGGATAGTTAGTGTACATATAAAAAATGGTGAAAACGGGACTTGTCGAAACTATTGATTCTTTAGTTCCCCTTGACGAACACTTAGCTACTTTTCGAGGTTATTAGTCGAGGGGGATTGAGATTCTTGGTTTTCTAAGTGTTTACTTCATAACATTGCGTGAGGACACGGCAATATCTTAGTATGGGGGATTTTGGTATGTGCTTAATTACACATACCATTTTCCATTAAAAACGGACTTAAATGACTAAAAACGTACCAAAAATACATTGTATTTGTATGTTTTGCATTTGTATTGTGCAGGAAACGGATATCAAGCAAAAGGACAAAAAGGAAGCCAAAAACAAACAAAACTAAGCACGGAATGGAAAAGACAAAGTCAAATCGAAGCCAAAGTCAGTCAAATTCAAAAAGTCAACAGGAAAGTCAACCCCGACAAAGTCTAAAATCAACCAAATAAAGAAAATACAACTTGAGGGACTAAAATTGTCAAACCTCAAGTTGTATTACAAGAATAAAAAGACAAGGGCTGAGATTGCAAATTGGGTGCAATATAACTTTAAGGGCCAGTTCTGCCAAGCTCCTAAAGTTGTCTCATGAAGGGACGAAAATTGCAATGAAGATATATGAGATGAGGGGCCAAAGCTGCCAACATACCCAAAACCATTTTTTCCCGCCCAACAAAACCCCAGATACAACTCACGGGTGTCTTCCCACCCTTTTACCCTGCAACCTCTACAAACCCTTGGGTAAGACATATCTCCCTCCTCCACTATCTTCCCCCAGCTTTATAATTGCCATGTTGGCAATCCTTCACCATTTTCAAGTAATCTCAATGGCTGTGATTGACTCAAAAGAAGCATAAAAGAAATTGAAGGCTGAGATTTGTTTTAGAATCACCTCACTCAACAAGCAGACTTGGGTTTTTGTCTCTACAAAGAAACACAGAAGAAAGCACAGCTGGAAGACCCAAGAAGAGAAGACTTTGGCTATAAATAGTGGTACTTCTGGTGAAAGATTTGAAGAATGATCAACCCTAAGCCTTATCATACAAACCCATATTTACCTTTATAAACTTGTTACTCCTTAGCTTTAGCGGTGGAGATGGTACCTTACCAAAGCTATTAAGAAAACTTAATCACGACCGAGCAATGAGTGAATTAGTTACATGTTTACTACACATATTTTGTTTGATGATTTGAGTGTTTTCATCTTCCTATTTCGTGAGGTGTTTGGTTGTGTACTTGTAATAGATCAAATAAATGCTTTAACGGAAAATATCCTTAGCATACATTTTTATAAACTTCTAAAGGCTACACGTTGAGGCCAAGTAAAGACTCAATGGGGGATATATGTGACATCAAATAACGTCAGATTTTTTAGCATACATTATCCCATGGTAAAATAACCATTTTGTATAATTATTGCAAAGAATTGTTACTTAATCGTTTGTATTTTAGAATTACAGTAATTATGGAGTACTTGGTGAATATTAGCAAAAGTCACGCATTCTGGAGCTTAAACGAAGATATTTTAAAGATTACTGTGCTGACAACCAATACGCCGTATCCATTAAGGAAGATACGGCGTATCCGTGCCTGCACTCACCAAATACCACAAAGGAAACCTGTTCAATACGCCGTATCCAGTGAAGACCAATACGCCATATTGGAGATATAGTATGTGAATATTCTGGAAGATATCAAACGTGGTCCCTACTCCAAGAAACCCTAATACGCCATATCCAATACCTTGGATACGCCGTATCGACACCGACTCTCGACCCTATAAATACAAAACTCAAAAACGAGTTTTAAGTGTGCTAAATCATATTCTCAATACCTAAACCACAAAAGTCGATTCTCAGAGGAGAAAAAGAGCATAAGAGGTCTCGTAATGCATTCTAATCCATAGGAGACAATGTGTAATTTCTTATACTTTTGTAATCATTTAGTTTTTGGTATCATTAGCTAACTCGGAATTTACTCGCTAAGGCCATTACTCTTGAATTAATTATGCTGTTTGAAGTAATCTAATACCTTCAGGTATTAGCCGATATTATGAATTATATGAATTATGGTTTTGTTTATATCTCGATTTCTTAATTTTTCGTCGTATGCTTGTTTATGTTTATCAATTTATACTTGTTTACGTGCTTTTGTATGCGACCTATCATTCAATTGGATCTAGTGATACGGACCAAGTAATCTAGATGTCGGGATATCTCTCCATATAGTAATTTATTCATCTAGAGTCATAGGATCACAAATATTGTCCTTCTAAAACCGTGCTAAGGATACGCTTTTGGCTTAACTAGTTTACGGAATTTGCCTTTGGTTATTAAACAAGTTGATTAGCAGGTGAAGCTAGATAATTCAACAAATAACGTTCTGATTCCATTGGAGTAAGTTGGACAAGTGTGGAACTACTAGAGTAATAAATTTCCGTAAGCAGTAAGTGGGTAAAGTCTCTATGAGCTAAGGTTTAACAAGATCACCATTGCTTTAATCCCTAAGATAGATTATAATTAGCAAATAAGGATGCTTTATGCGGATGCTTTGATTGTGATAGAATTAATGTGTCTAGGTCTTAGGATGAAGTCCCGCCTAAGTTTAAGATGAAATGCTCCTTTCGAGATAGAAATCAATGCACTGAATAAACAAACCAACTTCCTAATCGGATTAATGATGGCTAATACATTTTTTCTATTATAAGGCTTGATCGCTCTTTTATCTTCTGTTAATTTGCTTGCGTGGGTTAAAGTGTCTTGAATTGATTGTAGTCACCACCAAACCCATGCCAGTCTATCAGGCTGAAAACCCCCTTTTACCTGTTACCCTGTTTTGAGCAAGGGTGTTGTAAGTCTCTCTTTTTCTTATTTTTCTTATTTACTGTAGAACTGCTTATTAGTGCTTATTTATTACTTATATTTGCTTATGTATGCTTTATTATGATGTTTAGTGCTTATCTTGCTTAGTTGTTAGTTCAAAAGTGATTTGTGCAAATTTCTTAGTTAGTACTGTTAGTTATGAGTTAAAACTGTTGGATTGATTCAGCTTATTTAAGTGCTTATTCTTGATTGAAATCTGCTTATAAGTGTCTTATTTTGTTATTTGATAATCTGTTTTTAACAAATTAGGATCCAATCAGCTTGAAATAAAATGACTTTTGAAAACTTTAAGAGGTTTTTAGAACAAGCAGTATTAACTCCAAGTTAGTACCGCTAGTTCTCTTTTGGGGATTTTAAAGCTAGCGGTACTAACTCAAAGCTAGCGGTACTAACTCCAAGTTAGTACCGTTAGTACTGTTGTTTCATTTTTTTTGCTTATTAGCTTATTACTTCTGCTTATTTAAGATTTGCTTAGCTTTTTAGAGTAGATTAAGCCCATTCTCGTTTACTATCTTTAGAGGAGCTTATTTCAGTAGCTTATTTTAGGTCTAAAAGTGCTTATTTTCATTAAAATCCAAAAAAATAGTAGTGTAGTCATTTGTGCTTATTGTGCTTATTTCAGTGGCTTATTTAAAAAAGTGAATAGGTGGGCTTAATAAGGACTCATTAGTGAGCTTATTTCCAAAAGCCCACTTTTCAGTTTGGCTTATTGGTGATTTTAGCTTATTTTTATTTTGGCTTATTTAGGAAAATTTTGGAGTTTACCACTTTTTGATGCAAATTGAGTTAAGTTAAGTTGTGTTTGGTTGAAAAAGCTTTTTGGAATCAGATTAAGCAACATATAAGCTTTCCAAAACATCTCTCCTTTTTGAATTTGAGCTTATTTTGAGTTTGTAGTGTCCAAAATACCAAAAACCAAAAATTTAAGCAACTTTCTGCAATCAGCAGCTAAATCGGCTTTTTGGAGCTTATAAAGTGCTTATTTTCGCAAAGTGTCTTTATTAAAGTTGCTTAAAAACATGTTGTGAACAACTTTCGTGTTTTGAGTTTTGGCTAAAAACGACTTTTTAAAATCAGCACTTTTGGGGGACTTGGACTAAAATCGGGATTTGGGTTCAGGGTAGGAAAAAAAAATTTTTTAATTTATTTTGGTCTTTTGTCACAAATAGTCCCTGTCGTTAGTCCATTGTTAGTCCTTGTTAGTTTTAGTTTAATTATTAGTTAGGTTTAGTTTTAATTAGTTTAATTAAGCTTTAACCATTAGATAAAATTTGGGGCTTTTAATTTTGTTAAATTTCTGCACTTTTTCTCCACTTAGTGTAATTTTTATAAAAAATTTAGGTTTTTAGCCCTCGTTTTTGTGTCCCGTTTATAGGTTTTAAGTTATATAGCTTTCGTTTTTAGGTTTTATTTAATCGTTTTTGCATATTTAACTTTGTAAAATAGAAAAAACTCATCATATCCTTGTCATATTCAAACATCAATCATCACTCCGTCATTCGATTTTCCATTCAAGCCTCGTTGGGACAAAACGACCCGGGAATCATACTTCCGGCTACATATATATTTTATTTTGGTGAACTTTTAACCATTCCTTGTGCAAAGGTAATTGGTTGAGTGTTTGCTTATATTATATATATATATATATATATATATATATATATATATATATATATTGAACGAATCAAATTTTGGCGCTCGAGTGCGGGGAGGCTGTGAAAACAGATTATCGTTACGTGACAATTTGTGTTTTGAATCTGTGAATATTTTCTCTATAAAATATAAAAAGTACAAAATATTTTTTCATTTTCTTTTATTAGTATAATTATCATCTAAAAACAAAAGAAAAACCAAAAATATAAAAACATTGTCCATAAAAAGAAATAAAATTCACAAATTGTAATAAATAAACCAAAATATAAATATTCTCAATTAAGGTATTATCATAATAACTTATCGGTGAACTAGTTTGTGTTCCCAACTACGAACAAAAGATTTAAAAACTTTCCATTTGGTCTCTTACAACGTACGTCTCACCTTCGATTTGATTAACAAACTATTAAAGTGGTATAGAGGAGGGTTGTTCCGAGAACTACGACCCGAAAGGAGTAATAAGCTTCGTGCTAGTTCCCTACTCCTCCGCTCCACCTGTGCGTTTATCTTTTTGAAGCTACCGTGAAGTTAAGTAGATTATTTGGTTGTAAGTTTCTTATCTCAAATGTCCGTAAAATCAATTGTGAATAAAATCATTGAAAAACCAAAAAAAAATCAGTGTAAATTTTCTTTTTAAATTTCATTAAGTTGCATTGCCACTCGTTCTCAAGCCCTAAACGTCGACAACAACAAGTCCGACAAACTTCTGTTGAATCACCAAATCTTGAGAAACCAAATAACAATCCTCCCATAGTTACGATGGCTCCCATAGTTACGATGGACGATAATCGTACTATGGCTCAATTGCTCGAGACACCCACCGAGGGTTACGAGGATGCGATCGTTGTTCCCGAGATCAACGCGAACAACTTTGAGATCAAGCATGGTTTACTTAATCTAGTTCAAAACAAGCAATTTTTGGACATGATAAAGAAGACCCACATGCTCACATCCGATATTTCAACAAGATCACTTCTACGATGAAGTTCCCGAACGTCCCGAGTACGTCGGTTAAGCTTATGCTTTTCCCATTTTCCCTCGAGGGAGCAGCCCGGATTTGGCTTGACAAAGAACCCCCTCAATCGATTCTTACATGGGATGATCTTGTGTCGAAATTCATTAACAAATTCTTTCCTCCTTCTAAAACGACAAATCTTAGAAATGAAATCACGAGATTTCAGCAAAGATTTGACGAATCGTTTTATGAAGCATGGGACCGTTTCAATGATCTTCTTAGGGCATGCCCGCATCATGGGTTTTCAGAATTGCATCAACTCGATACATTCTATAATGCCTTGAACACAAATGATCAAGATTCATTGAATTCCGCCGCGGGTGGTAACTTTTTGGATAAAATGCCCCGAGAATGTCTAAAAATCATCGAGAGCAAATCCAAAGTTCGCAATTCACGAAGCAAACCCGTTGTTGCTAAAGTGAGTGCAAGCACTTCCACCTCCGGTATCTCTCCCGATGTCTCCGAACTCAAAGATATGGTCAAAGCATTGCTCCTTGATAAGAAGAATCAATCCCAAGCTCCCGCTCACCAAACTCCCGCGTCCGTAAAAGCGGTCGAGGAAAGTTGTGTGACTTGCGGTGGAGCTCATTCATATCAAAGTTGTCCCGCCACCGATGGCAATGTTTATCATGACAATATTCAAGCTTACGTTTCTCAAGCCGCTGCGGCTAATTTCAATCAAGGAAATACCAGTGCCCGACCTCCAATGGTTGCAAACCAAATTCGACCTCCCGGTTTTCCACCTATGCAAAACCATCAAAACAACCAAAATCGGGGGATCAATTTCAACCAAAATCGGGGGAACAATTTTAACCAAAATCGGGGTAATAATTTCAGTCAAGGACCAATTTATCAACCCCAGGTTAATCAACCCCCAGCTTATCAAGCTCCTGTTTACCAAGCTCCCGCTCCTCATAAGCCCGATTTTGATAACTACGTCAAAGCTAATGACGCGGTTATGCAAAATATGCAAAATCAAATGGCAAATATAACGGACCTGATCACCAAATTCGTGAATAGTAATACCGCTTCTACTTCGGGCTCGGGTTCTCTTCCAAGCAACACCATTGCTAACCCGAAAGGTGATGTGAAAGCAATCACTACCCGAAGCGGTGTTTCCTATAATGGACCTCAAATTTCTTCTCCCCCTAAAGAGAAGGAAAATGAACCCGAGGTGACAAAGGATACGGTGCAACCAAGCACCGAAAACATCCAACCTTCGGTGGTCCAAACTAATGACCAAATTGGTGAGCCCGTTGTTGCTTCAAAGACTAAACCAACATTACCTTATCCTTCAAGGGCCAACAAAGAGAAGCTCCGTGAAAAAGACGATCTTCTAGCTTCAAAATTTATGGAGATTTTTTGGAATCTCCATTTTGAGCTAAGTTTTGCAGACGCTCTCATACACATGCCTAAATTTGCACCAACGTTTAGAAAACTCCTCAATGAGAAAGATAAGATAATTGAGTTGACAAAGACACCGGTGAATAAGAATTGCTCGGCGGTTATCCTTAAGAAGTTTCCCAAAAAACTTGGAGACCCCGGTAGATTTCTTATACCGTGTGATTTTCCGGAGATGAATGAATGCTTAGCCTTGGCCGATCTCGGCGCAAGCATCAACCTAATGCCTCTCTCCATTCAGAAAGAACTGAATCTCCTAGCTTTGACCAAAACCCGAATGATACTTGAACTTGCCGACCGAACGATTTCTACTCCAACCGGCATCGCCGAGGATATTTTCGTGAAAGTTAGAACGTTCTTCTTTCCTGCCAATTTTGTGGTCGTTGATTACGTTGCCGATCCTTGGGTTCCCCTAATCTTAGGAAGACCTTTCTTGAGGATGGCACGTGCCTTGATCGACGTTCACGGTAACATCAAATCAAGTAAAGATTTTTATAACTTGCATCCTTTTTATTCACCAACTACATTTTTATAGATTTTTTTTATTTGATTAATTAATTTAACACATTATTTTTGCAAATAGAAAAAATTTCGTTTTAGAAAACCAAAGTATAAACTTGAACTA
>BQNB010094583.1:0-26082 GCA_026074375.1 Tanacetum coccineum
GTAAAAATAGTACAAGACACGAAAAATAAAAACGAATGCAACAAAATTATATCTACGGCATTTTGAAAATATAAACGTCGATGCTTAACGTAAAATTCACCGGTTCTTCATAAACGTTACTTAAATTACAAGTGTAAGCCCTAATTTCTTCCAGGTTAGTCGTGAGTTCATATCTCAACATAAAAATGAAAAATATATTTAATACTCGAGAATAAAATAATGACCTGAAATTGACGGTTTGTCACATCCGTTTCTTCTCCAAATTAGCCCAAGTCACGTGTATTTTCTCGAAAAGCCATACAAGTGCTAAAAACATGAAAACAAATGATTTAGCACATAATCTGGGCATATTTTCCTGATTTAAGGGGTTAAATGACCCTGAAACAGTGTATAAAATGACACCTCATCAAATATCTCTACACTTAGGATTTGCTTGTCCTCAAGCAAATGGGCTTTTCTACCTAGACAATAGCAATATTAGGGTCATTTAACCTACTCTTTAAAAGTATTTTACAACACAACCTTCTAGACCTCGTAATTAAAAGCACAGAAAGTATATACTAACACCTCACATAAGTGTTTGGGATTCTCTCTTTCTTTCGTGTGTATAATAAATTATAACAACTATAGGGAAACGAAAAATAAACACTCATTACCTGTCATAGCACATCAATTACCATAGGTTTGGTAAAGGATCAAACCTCCACTGCTAGGTGCAAGCATTATTCATTACTATCTAAGAGGTCTTTTTAAAGGGCTGTGGGGGTATAGGTGTAAGATAACATTAACGGAAACGGATTTGGATAGGATATATTTGGGTGGTGACTTTGGGTGAATTTGGAGTGGAAGGGTTGTAGAGATCGTTTAATCCGATCTAGGATATGTTTTACAGATAATATAAATATGCAGCGGAATAATAAAGAACATTATATTATCAAACAAGGTTTTATCATTAAACATTTCCACCAAGCCTCAATATTATTTTATCAGAATAATACAGTTACCTATATCTAACAGTAACATGGATCAAGGAAAACCTTTATTACCTTGAGGCTACATCACCATTATAGACGTCTACATCTCTAACTCTAGCACACATACACATACGTTTTTCTGTGTTCACACACTTTTCTGGATACTAAAACTATGTATCTATGATCTCTTTATATAGAGATATCATGACTTACAAAGGAAGTTAACATAAAGATATAAACAAGTAAATCTTTAAACATTAAGAAATATTTTCTGTTATCTTTATCTTCTTAAGGAGATCTTCCAGAATCTTCATCTTTTGATATCTTTGATCAAATCTTCCATAATTCTCCACCAGCTTGTAGAATTCCAATCTTAACGATTTAGTCCTTATGTTTCATTTATTTATTTATTTTGTCTCATCAAATCTAGAATCCCAACAATCTTCCCTTATTTGATGATGACAAAACAAACAAAGTCGTGTACGAACTTCATCATAAAGCCAAAGCTTCCCCTGAAGTTGAGATCATGGATCTCCCTGAATGAAACAAAATTTCCCCTTAATTCAGATTTTCTTTGTAACCTGCTCATATCACCACACATAATAAGCTGCAAATCCTATCTCTGTAATCTTCTTCCCCTTTTTGTCATAATCCAATAGGGGACTTGTGAATATAAGCAACTTTGATCTTGACCACTACAAACCAATATCACACTTCTAATCCAAGCCTTCTAATTCCTCAAATTACACACCATTAAGCACAATAAGAAAAATAAACTTGAGTAGTAGAAACTCACACTAGCAGTAGTAATAATGACTAGCAGTAGTAAAAACCTTCACCTTAATGATGCATGTAAATGGTTAAACATTTTAACATTAAGCTTCCTCTGAAACCCATATGTTAACCATTTCTTGAATCTTCAATTCTGTAGGCTCTATGTAATGATTACTGATGAAGAAAACTAAGTATAACGAACTTGATGTAGAAGTAGAATAACTCAAACTTGTGTCTTATGTCTTATACTATCCACGTGACGTTAAACTTATACCAAAACCAAAATATAATCAAAACACAAACTCTTTTAATGATTGTTTTTCGTTACATCTCATGAACGCAAGCATACTTGTAGAAACCACAACATCAAACAAACCCACAAAGAATAGGCGATTTTGGCTTCAAGATCATTCAATGATCTCGGGTAGGTTGTATCTGTTTTGAGTCCAAGATCGGTGATGAGTGTTTTATTTCGTGTTGGAAGGATCTTTAAGGTCTATGGGTTTATTGTTTAACACGAAAGGTGATAAATAACCTTCTTCATAACCAATTAATCCAATAAATACGAGCCTTTAAAATTGTTAAGAACATATAAACCAAATCCAAAAACCAAACAGTAAACACCAAAAACAAACATGTGTTTCTGTTTTGTTCGACATCCATCATGTGTGTGTAATCTGATATCTATCAAAGCTAGCAGTATAAACCAAATAGTTTGAGCAACATAAACTGCTTAAAAATACTCTAGCAGTACAAACTATTCAAGCAGCAGTACTAACGATAAACTGACAGTATTAACTCATCTTTCTGGTAGTAGTAATTTGTAATGAGCAGCATTAAGTCCTTTAAGCCTAATAGCAGTAGTAACCAAAAACTTTACCCTGGCAGCACTAATGCATAACTAATAGTACTAACCAAAGACAGCAGCATTAATGAACATAAGCTTTAAACCTGGCAGTAGAAACGTATAGCTGGCAGCATTAAGTCATCTTTGGAAGCACTAACTTCTTCATGGCAGCATTAATGAAAATAAGTTAGCAGCATTAACCTTATACTAAATCATCTTTTGGCCCATTTAAACACACTCAAAAATGTATCATAGCAGATCCATACCAAACAACAAGCTTCAATTAAAATAACCTGCTAATGATGTCCATAACCTTCCAACCAAGATGTCTTTACCATATGTGAACAACGGCAGTATTCATGACCATAAAATCCAAACACCCTAATCATGAACACCAAGCTATTGATATTATCATCACCACTACGAATAAAAATCACATCCTGCTGCTTTCTTGCATCTTTAATTGATACTGGCGGTGATAATCCTCTCTAAGGTGCGAACACCATCTCAAAAACCATTCTACGAATGAATACAAGCTACATGTGCCACGATCTTCAGCCATTATTATCTAGACGACACCTTTTAGCCACACTTTTTCTGTTACTAAACTGTCACTAATTCATCATTCTCACCAACTGCTAATGATTCTTTTCATAGAATAAGTTCCAAAGAACGCTTGGATTATGTAACCAATCAGCAACCATCTTGTTGTCACGAACCAATCAAAAACAATTTTAAACAAACTTCCTATTATATCAAATTAGGGTTGCTGAAAAACCCTAATATCACCAGATTCGACATGATAACCAAGACAGAAAATTCGTACCTCTTTTCCTTCATAGATGCGACACCAAAACACCTTGTAGATCCTAGATCACGAGCCACCAGGCTCTGATACCAATTGTGGAGATCGTTTTAGCCCATTTAGGATATGTTTTACAGAAAATATAAATATGCAACGGAATAATAAAGAACAATATATTATCAAACAAGGTTTTTTCATTAAACGTTTCCACCAAGCCTCAATATTATTTGATCAGAATAATACAGTTACCTATCTCTAACAGTAACAGGGATCAAGGAAAACCTTGATTACCTTGAGGCTACATCACCACTATAGACGTCTACATTGATCCAGTGTACACACACACGTTTTTCTGGATAATAAAACTATGTGTCTATGATCTCTTTATATAGAGAGATCATGACTTACAAAGGAAGTTAACATAAAGATATAAACAAGTAAATCTTTTAAACATTAAGAAATATCTACTGTTATCTTTATCTTCTTAAGAAGATCTTCCATAATCTACATCATTTGATATCTTTGACTAAATCTTCCATAATTCTTCACCAGCTTGTAGAATTCCAATCTGCTAGATTTAGTCCTTATGTTTCATTCTTTTATTTATTTTGTCTCATCAAATCTAGAATCTCAACAATCTTTCCCTATTTGATGATGACAAAACAAACAAAGTCATGTACAAACTTCATCATAAAGCCAAAGCTTCCCCTGAAGTTGAGATGTAATCATCTCCCTGAATGAAACAAAACTTCCCTTTAAGTAGATTTCCTTTGTACCATGGCATACCAAGGATCTATAAGTTTCCAATTGTACATGTTAACATCTTCTTCCCCTTTTTGTCATAATCTAATAGGGGACTTATGAATATAAGCAACTTTGGTCTTGACCACTACAAACCAATATCACACTTCTATTCCAAGCCTTCTAACTCCTCAAATTACCCACCGTTAAGCACAATAAGAAAAATGAACTTGAGTAGTAGAAACTCACACTAGCAGTAGTAATAATGACTAACAATAGTAAAAGCCTTCACCTCAATGATGTAAGTAAATGGTTAAACATTTTAACATTAAGCTTCCTATGAAACCCATATGTTAACCATTTCTTGAATCTTTAATTCTGTAGGCTCTATGTAATGATTACTGATGAAGAAAACTATGTATAACGAACTTGATGCTGAAGTAGAACAACCCAAACTTGCGTCTTATATCTTGTACTATCCACGTGACTCCAAACTAATAAATAAATCTGTGAAATATAAGTAGACCACAATCTCTTGACAAAATCCTCATCTTCTATGAGACACATAACCAAAGTGATAGCAAATGTGAGCATTGAGCACCATAAGTTAGATCACACACCTTTGCTAGATTTGACAAGTCTTCGTCACATCGTTTCTAAGCACGAACAAGTTATCTTTAAAGTGTAACACCCACTTTAAGATATGATAAGAACACGAACCTGTGAAACTCCACTTCATCGTCAAATAGGTGATAAATAACCTTCTTCATAACCAATTAATCCAATAAATACGAGCCTTTAAATCTGTTAAGAACATATAAACCAAATCCAAAAACCAAACAGTAAACACCAAAAACAAACTTGTGTTTCTGTTTTGTTCCACATCCGTCATGTGTGTGTCATCCGATATCTATCAAAGCTAACAGTATAAACCAAATAGCCCGAGCAGCATAAACTGCTTAAAAATACTCTAGCAGTACAAACTATTCAAGCAGCAGTACTAACGATAAACTAACAGTATTAATTCATCTTCCTGGCAGTAGTAATTTGTAACGAGCAGCATTAAATGTTTCCACCAAGCCTTAATATTATTTGATCAGAATAATACAGTTACCTATCTCTAACACTACCAGGGATTAAGGAAAACCTTGATTACCTTGAGGCAACATCACCACTATAGACGTTGATTCGATAATTAATATATAGTATATATATAATAAATATATAACAAAATAATAATACCAAATTGTAATAGTATAGAGAGTATCCCTTTTGATATGACAATTACTTTAGGAAAAAGAATAGTCTATCTTCCGAGTGTCGTTTCCACGGCGAGAGATGAATTGAAATTCATGAGAATGTTTCGTTTGGTGCTTGAATGACAAATATTTTGGTTTTGGTTTTAAACTATTTTTATACTAAAAATTAAACTAATATTAATTCTAAGATTAAAAACTAAAAGATTATACTAAAATTGATATAAATGACAAATATGCTTGCTAAGTGTCTGAAAAATGTTTCTTAAGTATGGGCTTAGGTTTAACGAAAAATTTTTTAAATAAAAATCCTTAGAAAACAAGTTGCAAGAAATTAAATGACAAGTAAAGTAAAATGCTTTTTAAAATAAATGACAAGTATTTAAATTGCATTAAAAGTAAATGACGGTATGTAAATTGACTATTAATTTTTTTTAAACCTTTTTTAAAACCGCACTTAAATTCCAAATCACTAATCACTTAGCAAACACAAGTTAAACTACTCACTACGCATGGCAAATATCAAATAAGCAAACATTTTATAAAATAACAAATTAAATCTACACTAATTAATTGAAAAAGGATAGAAAATGAAACCAAATTGAAGAGCCGCAAATAAACGATAACCACCCGATCTTACAAACTTAATAAACAAATAAGTTTATCACTTTTAAGCTCTACTTCACTAATTAGCAAATAAAGGTGTCAACTTTATCTACTAATTACTTTCATAAAAACTATAAAGATAAAAACTTTATCTATTTATCAACCTTATAAGACCCTTAAGCTCCGACCTTAGATGTAGAAGGATGGAATAAGAAATAAGACATGAAAAGTTAAGACAAAATAAGCTAATAAGATGAAAACTTTTTTAGAAAAATAAGCTATTTTGAAAACTAATTTTTGTAAAAATAAAACTAGATTAAATCTATAAAAAAAACTACTTTTGAAATAAAAACTAGAATAAGCTAAAAAGCTATCAAGGCTTTTTCAAAGAAAGGATAAAGAATATAAGCTTATAAATAAGCCACTTCTCAAATAAGCTACAAGTACCCTTCGAAATAAGCCCTAGCTTAATAAGCTATAAGAAAACTAGTAAAGTTTAGAACTTTATGACTAAATAAGCTAAATAATAAGCTCTTGAAGATAAAGGTGCTCAAGACTTAATGAAAAAGTCGAGTAAGAGACTCATGACACCTTTTTTAGCATTCGAATCGAGCTTAATCAAACAATAAACACTTTTAAAAAAGTAAAGACAAGAAAAGAGAAAAAGATGAGATAGGCAAAAGCTATTTTAGAATTTATTCTAAAGACAATAAGCTAATAAAAAGATGAAAACTTTAGATCTAAATCTACCCTAAACTAAGGTGTTCAATCAAGTGAACTTGAATCGGGTATATTTAAAGATTCAGATCTAAGAAAAATAAGCTAGAATTAAAAAAGCAACAAACTTTATGTTAGAAAATAAGCTAAAAATATAAGATCTATTATTTTTAGATCTAATCCACCCAAAACTAAGGTGTTCAATCAAGTGAACTCGGATCGGGTATGATCAATGATTAGATCTATATTAAAAAAAATAAGCTTAAATAAAAATAAGCAATCGAAAAATAAGCCAAAATAAGCTCACTCGAAAAGCTCTAAATCGAAAACAATATAAAATAAGCTAATCTAAATAAGCTATGGAAGTAGCTTATTAGAATATAAGCTTAAGAGATGGGATCCAAAAATAAGCTATAAGCATGAGCTTATTTGGAAGTAAGCAAAAGAAGAGAGAGAGTAGAAGAATAAGCATAAAAAGAAAATAAGCATTAAGAAATAATAAGCATTTAATAAAAACAAACCTTAAACATCTTCATTAATAAGCTCAAAATCTTCATTACAATAAGCTAAATAAGCTATAAAAGCTTTTACAATAAGCTAAAAATTATACTACACTACTCCTAAATCTACACCTACTACTATTTTGAAAATAAACTAATTCTAACACCTCCATCTGCTGCTGCGTGATTGTATATATAGCCCAAGTGGGTGAGGGGCAATTTCGTCATTTCGGGTGGTTCAGACGCGTCTTAGTGTAAAAGTGGGGGTATTTTCGTCATTTCGTCCTAACGCGTTATTAAACAGCGTACCTCGTACGCCAGCTGGATCCACCAATGAGAGGCTGCCACGTCACCATTCTAGAAGCCTCGATCCAATCAACCTCGTATTGCTACAGTACCTCGTATACCTGCACAGTACCTCGTACCAATAATTAGTTGGGCCACGTGTCACCACCTGAGTGGTGCCACGTGGCCTGCCAGCTGTCACCGGAGCCACCACCGGACCACCGTCGACCACCACCGGACCATCGGTCAACCACCGCCGGACCACCGATCAACCACCGCCAGACCACCGGTTAAAGGCGGTTGACCGCCAGTCAACGGTCGGGTCAAATGGTGGCCACCGCTGCCACGTGGCAGCTGACGTGGCTGTTGACGTGGCGTGGAGGGGATATTACCCTCCTGCTAAGTTTCGAACTCACGACCAAAGGGTATGAGACTTAACTCTCCCAACGAAACCAACTGCGCTAGGCAGCGTTTCGTATTTACTCTATAAATAAATTCTATTTAACCCTTTATTGGCCAGGTTCATTTATACTAGTATTAAAGGTTCAAACAGGGACGAAAAAGGTTCAAAATAAAAAGGTTCAAATATGAAAGGCCGGTACCGTTGGACTCGTAATTTTGTGCTCTTTCCAATGGTGTGATCGAGGAATATTAACGACTTCGTTTGAACCTCGATAAACGTGAAAACGTCGTCAAAAGTCACCCAAAAATTACCGTTTTTGCTTTGTTTTCAATCCTTTGTACCTGTAAGACATAAAAACACAATACAAACATATTTATCCATATTTTAGTGTTTTAGTCCGTTTATTAGCATTTTCCAGGGTACAAATGATGTGTGTTTTAGCGCACATCAAATTCCCCCACACTAAGCCATTGCTGGTCCCACACGCAATGTAAATAAAACACGCCCGGAAATAAATAATAAAATCCCCTTTTAACTTATGACCCCTCACAATCAAACAAGAACATAAAAGGTCCATTAAGAAGGTTCAAAAATCATTTATTTCGAAAGCGCCCCCGTTTTAACCACTTATTTAATAATAATAAAAACTAAGATAAGAATTAAATAACATTATTTAAAAGGCTTTAAGAACGGGAGTTCGTCATCCTTGATTTTCACAATCCCCAAACTAAGCTTAAAACGAAATCACAGCCAAATATAAGATAAGATGCTAACACTACTCATAAATGCTAATTATGTAAGTATAAACTTTAACTTTTCACTCCCATTATTCCTAATTTCCTCTAAAGATTTTTTTATTATTGGTGACAAATAAATTATGTCCTTATTATCATAAAGGTGCCCGGTTTAGACCACAATTAGTTTAAAATCCTTTCCTAAAGGGGAGGGGGGATACATATGAGTGAGAATAAGGTCCACATTAAGGTTCTAAATTCGCATGATTTAGGGGTTATCCTTTTTATTTCATCCGCAACAACTCAACTACGAGTCCAGAGACGGAGGCTTTATTTAGATAACCCCGGAGTCGAAATTTGGCTTTATACTTATTATTATTGCAACATTATTAAACCTCGGTCCTTTAGAAGGCTACAACATCGGTTGTGAGCCGGCAAGATGCAGTAAACTTTTATCAAACCACAGTTTTATTATTATTATTACCTCCACCCTTTAAACGACTGTCACATCGGTATGCTAGCCACCATGATCCAGAATCTTATACGGCTTCGGTTTATTACATAATAATTATTATTATAGCCAAATTTCAAGTCCTGTGGTCTTTTAACAACTGCCACATCGGTATGCGAGCCGACCATGGTCCAGGAGTCTATTTCCCTACAACACTGACAAAACCTCGATGTGTACCTTACTTTCACCAGAAGGAAAAGAAAAAAAAAAAAAAAAAAAAAAAAAAAAAAAAAAAATGAAAAACAAAAATAAAAAAAACAAACAATAACATCTCTCTGAAGTGATATTAAACTAAGAATCGCAAACACCTAAAGCCACTTAAATTTTATATTCAACAATATAAATGTTTTCGTAAATTGTGGGAGCAAAAAAGCCCAATCAACCCTAGGCTCTAAAGATAACCAACTAATCCATGCTTAGCATCAAACTTATATCTAACTCTATCATATTTCGTCCTTTGCAAAATTTTAAAGTTGAGCAAACGCTTAGTCTCGAAAGCTAAGGGGAAAGCTAGAGTGTAAAACTCGATCAAGTCAAAAGCTACCTAATTCTACGGGCCTACTTATTTATATATTTTTATATTTTCATCATTTTTTATATATATCATAATAAAACAATAAAAATTTTAAAATTTTGGTCAAAACGGGGCTGCGTGGGAACACATATAGGCACAGGTATGATCACATTTCGATAGAAATCCCCCCCCCCCCACACTTAGAATCGAACATTGGCCTCAATGTTCAAAAATGTCGGGTTTTACCCCCACACTTATCAACGAAAAAGGCAAATGCTAGTAATTCCAAGTGTGAAAGGGGAAACACACACACACACACACACACACACACACACACACACACACACACACACATATATATATATATATATATATAATAAATAAAAGATTATATATATAATAAAATATATATATCTAATATTATATATAAATATATATATAATATATATGTTATACAAAATGATCAGATTGATGATTCCAAAAATACAGAGATCAAAGACCGGATGATTGGAGGATTGAAAACAAGCACGGGTCTTCATGATCTTATGGAATCCTGAAAAGCAAAAACAACACACAAACCAAAGAAAGAAGCACGCCCCCACACTAGGGCTATAAAATCACACACTTATTTATTAAGAAAATAGAAAGAAATAAAAGACACGGGTTGCCTCCCGAGAAGCGCTTGTTTTTGTGCGAGTCTCTAGCTTGACTCTCCCCGAATTCCTTTGTCCTTGGGGCAGAAACAGAAGAATAGAAAAATCACTATCGGATTTTCATATGCCACCGGCTTAAGAGAAGAAAAATGAAAAGTGGAAATGCCGGGGTCAAAAATAGTATCCTCACTCCCGGAGGAGAGAAGAAATGAAGAAGTCACCGGATAGGTGAAGAAGGGTAGAAAAACTCGAACGACACATGTGAAGTCAAGATCATGGTGATCCTCAAAGGGGAAAGTCACATGTGTCGGAGAAGGAATGTCCGGAAGGGGAGTGGGATCATCATGAAGCAATCTTTCTAGAAAAAGATTATCCCCTTCGGAGTCCGAGTAGTCACTATCAATACCCGGGGGTATTGATTCATCAGAAGCAAGAAACAAATCGATCTCCTCCATAAGAGAATCACTATCCTCAACGGGGATGTGAGATGGAGGGAAAGACTCGGTAGAATTAAGCTCTTCCGGAGGGCGAGGAGATGAATTATCATAGAGCAACCTCTCAACTAGATGAATATCACCCTCCGGATCAAGGTTGTCTTCATTAATTCCCGGTGGAATTAAATCGATATGAGCGAGTTCACCGGAGAACTGCTCGAGAAGAGAATCAATCTTAGGAGAAGAAATGATCGAAGCATCAATCTTATCAGAAATGATTTCTTCATCAAAAAGAGGGTTCGAATAAATTTCCTTCGGAACGTCCTCATCAGAAAATGACTCGTCGTCACTAGAGGAAAAATCGTTGTCAGAATCAAAGAGAGGATTCGAGAAAGTCGTAAAAGTCGGAGAAGATTCATCATCAACGGGCACATCACACTCACTTTTATTGTCGGAAGTAACCTCGGACTCACTTGGGATTGGGACAAGGTTCTCAACACTAGACTTTATTACTTCGTCCGATTCCGTTGCCGGAATAGTGTCAAGATGCTCATCCCCCATACTTAGAGAGTACTCAGGTTCTTCAGTTGGTAAGTCGGGTGTGATTGCAATAGTATACTCCTCGTCATCATCTAAGTAGAAGGCAGGACGACTCCAACTCGGACTATTAATAAACTCTGCCAGCTCCTCACTTATATTTTGCACATCTTCAAGAAGTTTGTTAAGCAATTCTTGTACCTCCTCGGATTGAGCATGCTTAATTTCAAGAAATTTGTCCCAAGCTTGCATTAAAACCTTCGGCGTTTCTCTAAAAGATATACGATTAAATTTCTTTAAAAAGGTTTCTATAGAAATCATTAAGTCTTCTTTAGCTTGCAAAATTTCCACACTCGTTTCTTGAGGAGGTTGATGAATGACGGGAAACTGTGGGGGTTGGGATTGGTCAAAACCGAAAGAATTAGAATTATAGAAATTTTGGTTCATTGGTTGACACTGAAAACTTTCATGAGGACCCCCACAGTTATCACAACAAAGAAAACTCGGTGAATTTTGTGGATAATAATTATCACTAAAGTTTTGATTGTAGCACGGTTCCTGCTCATAGACAAGCGGTACCCGTGGTGGACAATCAAACCCATAGTGAGAATCGTTCCCACATAACTCACACGAGTATGTCTCGTACTGGGGCTGTGGAGGTGGGTAAGAAAAATCGGGTGTTTCATTATAAGAATAAGGATTTGGGTCATAGACAAACTCATTTCCGGATCCTACACTGCTACAGCCCGGACAGTTTCCACCATTAAACGGACCTCCACACCACGAGCAACCAAAATGGTTATACGAAGACATGTCGAAGAATTAAACGGATAAGAGGATAAAGAAGATAAGAATTAAATGAAGTAAGAGGATAAAGGAGAATATATTTTATTTTTTTAGAAATTTTTTATAAAGATAATGAAAATAAAAAAAATGTTTTTATATTTATTTAAAGAAAATAAAATGAAAATATTTTTGGTATGAAATAAAATAGAAAAAGGAAAATATTTTTGTTTTTTATATTTTCTATAAGTACGAAAATAAACTTTCAAGACGAAAGGGTCTCCAATGCACTAACTACAAACACTTCGCGAAAATCCAGACACCTCTCCCCGGCAGCGGCGCCAAAAACCAATTCGATATAAATATATATAATAAAATATATAAAATACCAAAAAAAAAAATAAAGGTAATAAAAAAAAAATAATTAAAAAATATAGAGAGTATCCCGTTTGATATGACAATTACTTTAGGAAAAGTAATAGTTTTATCTCCCGGATGTCGTATCCCGACGAGAGATGAATTTGAAATCCACGAAAGCGTTTTGTTTGATGCTTTGAGTATCGAATTATATTTGTTTTGATTCTAAACTAAAATTAATTAAACTATTTAAGAAACTAGATAGCAAATAAGCGAGTAATTAAACTAAGAACGATATGTTATAAAAGAATGCTTTGCTAATTTAATTGACTAGATCCGTAAGTTTGAATTAAACATACAATTAAAGTCCTTATTGATGAACCTCAATATTCTTCTAACAAATTATCTTCTCACGAACTAGGCTTATATTGAAAACAACTCTTATTAAATATCGATTACTGAAATTATTTACCTAATTATTCTTACGACTTTTTTTTCCGCTCAATCGATATAACCAAAACAATAATTTAAGTAATATAAAAATTACTAATCAATATTTCCCCCCTTTTTTTATATTAATAACACTTAATTCACTAAACAATTTAACACTTAGCAAGCATATAAAAATCTACTCACTACACATATTAATAAAACTAACACTAATCAACAAAGCAAACATTTTTAAACTAAATAATAAGCTACAACTACTAATAAGAGAAAAGGAAAAGAAGAAAAAACCCGATTGAAGAAAATGGAGACAAATTTAAACCACCCGATCTTACAAACTTAATTAAACACTAAAGATTAAAACTTTATTAGTTTTTATGACTACTTAGTTAATAAAGCTACAAACTTTATATACTAAATAGCCTTAAAAACTAAAAAGCTTTAACTTAATAGTAAAATAAGCTTATAAACACATAAACTCCTCGCCTAAGAGTTGGATGATTTTTATCCAACATAAAAACAACAATGATTTATGAGTAACAAGATAATTTATTTAACTACAAAGACAAAATAAGCTAGAATTTAATTCTAAAGACATAAGCTAATAAAGAAATTAAAACTTTAGATCTAACATCTAACCCGAACTAAGGTGTTTCAAATCAAGTGAACATTGGATCGGTATAATTAAAGATTTATATCTAAGAACATAAGCTAGAATTAAAAAGCAACAAACTTTATTGCTAGAAAATAACTAAAATTATAAGATCTATAATTTTAGATCTAAATCCACCCGAAACTAAGGTGTTCTATCAAGTGAACATCGATCGGTAATGATTTAAGGATTAGATCTATATAAAGAAAAAATAAGCTTGAATAAAAATAAGCAATCGAAAAATAAGCTAAAATAAGCTCACTCGAAAAGCTCTAAATCGAAAACAATATAAAATAAGCTAGTCTAAATAAGCTATGGAAGTAGCTTATTAGAATATAAGCTTAAGAGATGGGATCCAAAAATAAGCTATAAGCATGAGCTTATTTGGAAATAAGCAAAAGAAAAGAAAGAGTAGAAGAATAAGCATAAGAAATAAGCATAAAAACCAACCTCAAACATCTTCAATAATAAGCTCAAAATCTTAATTACAATAAGCTAAATAAGCTATAAAAGCTTTTTAGCAATAACTAAAATTTACTACACTACTCCTAAATCTACACCTACTACTAATTTGAAAATAAACTAATTCTAACACTCCACAAATGAGCTGCTGCGTCTGTATTTATAATCACCAAGTGGGAGGGGCATTTTCGTCCTTTTAGGTCATCCACCACTCATATTGCAAGATCTGAGGGTATTTTGGTCTTTTTGCCATCCACCAACCGCCTCATTATTGCCTTGGATCTCCACACGACAACCTCGGACTGACACACGCCTGGCACCCTCGAATCACATTGTTTAGACACATGTCATGCTCTGATTGGCCCAGCCGCTTTCCTCCACCTCGACTCTGCACCGTGACATTCCATCCAGCTCGTAACCTGCCACATCGTAAAACAATACTCCGTACCTTCCCACTCGTACCAATCTTTAGTTTGTGCCATGTGTCACCACCTGAGTTGGTGCCACGGGCCTCCACCGTCACCGGAGCCACACCAGTCAACGTGGCAGTCCAAGCGGTGCCAACGACGGTCAATCGTGCGAACCATCGATCAAGCCACCGTCAAACGATGGTTGACCACCGCACATCAAACACCGGTCGGGGTTCCGGTTGGGCCGGTTGGATCGGGTTCTTGGTAGGGCAGATCGTGACGGGTCTGGGTCCGCCACGTGGTAACCACGTGTCAACTGACAGGCAAGCTGCCTGGCGTAGAGGGATAAACCCTCCTGCTTTCGAACCCACGACCTCTTGTATGAGGTTTAACTTTTTACTAATGAAACCAACTGCCCTAGCATGGTTTCAATTATATAATGCAATATAAAATTTATTTAACCCCTTATTTTGGATCTAGTTCATTTATACTAGTATTCAAAAAGTGTTCAAACAGGACCAAAAAGGTTCAAAATAAAAAGGTTCAAAGATGAAAGGCCGATACCGTTGGACTCGTAATTTCGTGCTCATTTCCAATGGTGGATCGAGGAAAATTAACACTTCGTTTCGACCTCGATCAACATAAAAAACTCGTCAAAAGTCACACAAAAATTATTGTTTTCTGCTTTGTTTTGAAGCCTTTGTACACTGTAATACAAAAAACCACAATACAAACATATTTGAAACATATTTTATCCAAGTTAGTATTTTAGTCCATTTATTAGCATTTTTTTTTTTTGGTATAAATGATGTGTGTTTTAACACATATCACACTCGTATCGAACATGGATTCAAACGGGCATTTATGTCACTCTTTGGTCAAGATGATGATACTTTTACAAGTACAATGTTCCTCAATGTCGATCAACTACAAAAGTAAATTGACAAAGACGATTTTCAAGAAGATGGGTCCATGAAAGCCTTTTGAGTGATCAGCAAACAATTTCAGAAGTTCATCGATTTACAATTTTCCTTAGATTATGGCAGTCAAATGACAGATAAGTACTTTGTTAAATACACTAGAATCGAGGTTAAACATTTCAAGATAACACTACTCCAACACATGGTAATAGTAGAAGTCCTTCCTGAGAGAACACGCATTAAAGACAGTATCGGATAAAGGGTGAAATAAAAGACATATGCACATGCAAGAGAGTAAGGATTGATAACGGTAAAGCATTGCTGTATATTTGGTTTTCACAAGAGTAGCATGGGAATAGAAATCAAATGTTCAAGATGAACAGCACAGGTCAGAAATATACAAATACAAATATTGCAGATATCAACACCATAATGATGAAGAGCTTAATGGTGGGTACAATTGACTGCTGGATGTAATATCTTTGCTATAGGACAACAACATACTGAGCAACCTGAAATCATTAATGAAGATAGGGTTGACTAGTATACTGAATAATGTCAAGTTAAAAGTCCCATGCTTGATTCATCACTTTATAACAAGACAAACACAACTGAATTTTCAAACCAATCTCTCGAGTCCAAAAATATTTGTCTTAAAAAGACCGTTGCCCAATTTCAAAAAGATTTTTCAAGAATGGAAGCACATTGTATTGCTCTTGAACTTAAATATCAAAATCAGGCTTTAAAATCGAGGCAACATGGTCAAATCTTAAATGAAACAAGTAATAATGCCAAAATGAAAAAGGAAATTGATGCTTTTGAAACAATAAACATCGAATTAGAACATCGTGTGGCTAAATTACTTGCGGAAAATAAGCTTTTAAATAAGGAAAATGAGACTTTAAAAAAGCATTACAAAGAACTGTATGATTCTATCAAAACAACGAGAGCTAATACTATAAAACAGACAACTTCTTTGATTACTCAAAATGCTGATTTGAAAGCTCAGATTCAGGAAAAGGTTTTTGCAATTGCTGCTTTAAAAAACGAAATAAGAAAGTCAAAAGGAAATAGTGTGGATACTAAGTTTGCAAAACCATCAGTCTTCGGAAAACAAATTTTACAACCACTCAGAAACCAATCAGTTGTTAGACAACTAACTAGATTTAAACCTGAACGACCTAAAATTTCAAAACTATGGTTTGCCTCCCAAGTTGATGTGAAAAACAATTTGTTAAAACTAGTCACTCAACATTATTTCCCTAAAGGGAGAGAATATGCTTTTGCAAAACCTGATCATGTGATTGCATCTAGCGAATCTAGGAATAGTTCTAAGAACATGCCAAGATTAAGTTTAAATGACATGGTTCATAATCACTATCTAGAGGAAGCTAAGAAAAAGACACAAGAAAAAGATAGGAATTCAAAATCTAGTTTGATGCCTTCTACTAGTCTACAAAACACTACTAATGGTAGCAAACCAAAACCTAGGAGCAACAATCAAACATCTAGGAGTTTTCCTGTATCTAAGAGTAGTTGTGTAACGTCAAATGTTGTGCCACTAGTAGATCACTCTAGGAATTCTAGTCCTTTTTTAGATTCCAAACACTTTGTTTGTTCTACATGTCATAAATGTGTATTTAATGCAAATCATGATGCTTGTATAACAAAATTCCTGGAAGAAGTGAATTCACGTGCTAAGGTTAAATTCCATAAGACTAGAAACAGTAACAAACCCGTAGAACAGAAGAATCATATTCAGAAACCTGGTAGGCAGATCTTTACAAGACATAAATTTTCTCCTAATAAGACTTTCGCTGTGTATGAGAAAACATCTCCTAGATCTTGTCTTAGGTGGAAACCACGGGTAGAATTTTCAAATATGTTGGTCTTAGGTGGATTTCTACAGGAAAGTTATTCGATTCTTGCACACGCAAGGCTGACAGTGACTCAACACATGGTTCCAGTGTAGATATCTCAAAAATACGTGAATGCAAACAAACTCTAGATTTAAGTGCAGGTACCTCAATCAATGTTCAGAAAGAACAAAGTTTTGATTTAAGTGCAGGTACATATAACAATGTCAAGCATGATAATCTCAGAGTATGGTTTTCGTGAAGAAGCTGATATCTCAGAAACCAGTGTTGAAGTGGATTCAAAACTGATCAGAAAAATGGCACCAGATCACGTTAGTTCTGACACCGTTCCACAATATTCGACAACGGCACTTAAACAAGAAAATTTAAGTCCCAGACCCCAAAGTCAAGACAAATGTTCCTCATGCAGCTGAGATAGTAATAGCGTCAAATGAGCTGGATTTTCTATTTAGTCTAATGTTCGATGAATTACTCAATGGAACTACTCTATTTGTGTCAAAGTCTTCCGATGTACATACGGCTAATGCACCTGATCAACGTCAACAACAAAACACAACTCCATCATCATCAACAATGTTTGTTGCAAGATACACCTCCCTTGAATATTCAAACAACACACCTGAAACTACAGTCAACACCAACTTGTTTTTTTTTTTTTCATTGCACTAAGAACATATATCAGCAAAAACCTCATCAAAAAATGCACAAGTTAACGAAGACGAATTATCTACATCTTCAGTACACCGGTATATGAACAAAAGGAGACATCTTCTCAATATGTTGATTCGTCAAACATGTATACATTCTATTAACGACATCCTTTAGAACATCTTGGAGCAAGAGATCACCCGTTAAACAATTCCATCGCAACCTTCCAATCAATTAGAAGAGCACAAACGTTCCAAAGGCTTTAGAAAAAACCCCCCGATGGAGATGTGTATTATCGCACAAACCGTGAGTCTAAACCAAACCAAGAACATCAAAAGAACATGCTGATTCTGCATGATTAAAGCGATGCAATAAGAAGAACTTCACCATTTGATTGATTAATATATAGGAACTTATCAACAGGCCACTATGTAAAAATGTCATTAACATGAAGTGCTCTGGAAAAAAAGAAACGTGATGAAGAGAATACTGTAATCCCGCAACAAAAGCCGTCTTGTAGCTAAGGATACGGTCCAAAAGAAGAATTTAGATATCGAAGAGTCATTTGCACCAGATGCTGTCGCTTAGAAGCTGTCAGTCATTCGTTGCTATGCCTGCACATAAATCATATTCAATTATACTAGATGGACAGTCCAAGACAACGTTTCTTAATGAACCCCTAAAAGAAGAAGTGAAAGTCAACCACCAATGATTAGTAGACCCACATCAGCCTACAAAGTCTATCCTCTCAAGAAGCCTTGTAATGAACTCAAATTCCTCCAAGACATGGTATGATGAATTCTCCCAACTTCCTGCTATCCAAAGGATTTTCCAGAGGTTCTATTGATCCAACTATGTTTCATAAAACTAAACACAAGGATGACAAACCTGCTTGTAGCAGATTTACGTTATGATAAAATTTTTCATTCTATCTAACGAAACCCTAAACTTCTGAACATTTGATAAATTAATGTACACAAGTTGAATGTCTGGAATGGGGAGCTGAAATTCTTTTAGGAATCAGTCCACCAAACCCCACGTGGTATCTTTATTGACCAAGCTAAGTATGTTCAAGAGATACTTAAAAAGCATGGTATGACCTCATGTGATAGCATTGCTACTACAATGGCTACTAAACCCCTAGATGCTGATCTGAGTGGAGCTCCTATTGACCAAATGAAATATGTAGCATGGTCGGGGCACTCATGTACTTAATAGCAAGTAGACCGGATATTATACATGTAACATGTTATTGTGCTCGTTATCAAGTGAGACCAACTGAAAAGCACCTCAAGGAGGTTAAACAGATCTTTTGATACCTTAAGAATACCATTAACATGGGACTCTGGTATCCGAAGGACACCGTTTCAAGCTAACTACTTTTCTTAACTGGGCTGTCGTGATACAAACGTAAAAGCACATATGGTGTAATAATAATTTCTAGAGGTGATTAAGCCATTCAGCTGGTCGTCAAAGAAGCAGGATGCACTTCAAAGTCCTTTAGCAAAAGCTTAGTATGTGTCTCTATCATCTTGTTGTGCTCAAGTTCATCTGGATGCGAACACACTCCTGATTATGGCTTTCAACTTTTGATAAATTTTACCTATATATTTTTGACATCAAAGGCATCAAACCATCTTTGGTGCAATCAAGTCCAGCATTCCTTGTACCAAGGAATGATGTCATGAATATCACTTAATCAAGGAACAAGTTAAAAGGGTAATGGTTGAATTAATCTTTGTCGAAACTGAATACCAGTTTAGCTTTACCTGTTTCCAAAGCCTAACCCAAAAGAAAAGGTTTAATTACTCGTCAGACGACTCGTATGAGAATGTTAAGACCTTCTAGAAGAACTGAGCTTCCTGGCAAACGAATCTGCTTGATATACATCAAACATCAACTTGTAAATATATTTGAAAAAGAAAATACAAAAATATAAAATCAAGAAAATCAAATACAAAAATAGAAAATCCTAAAAAGAAAATATAAAATCAGAAAATTACAAAATACCAAAAAGAATCTTCTCCACATGTCTCTTGGAATCGATAACATTTAAGTACCTAGAAATGTCGATTAATATTGACACGGGTGTATAAATGAAGTTCGAGCAAGAGTTCAAACGTTTCAAAACATGTCATTTCTTTCTTAAATTTTTCTTAATGACTTAATACATTTTCAGTGCATACCTCGGACTTAATTAAGGAAAATGTATCTTGAAGATAACTTAATCATTCAAAGAAAAGTTAATTTTCTCGAGTCTTGGCTCCTAAATACAGAAACATTCCAAAAAGTTTTTGATCTCATGACAATGATTACATTTATTTCAACTATAAACCGACTCAAATTTAGAGAGTGTAACGCATAATGCCTTACTCTACAAATAGAAGAGAAGCTACTATCATGTGTTTTTAAAAAACCGTTGAACCAATTATAAAAAAGAACTATTAAGTCAACATCTCTCCATAATAAGTGGTATTTGTTAAAACTGTGTGTTCAACACTCCCTATTCCTTTGATATATTTATTAACAATTGGTGTGTTTAACAATTGGTATAATCATGCTCAAAAATGTCATTTTCATAAGTGAATCAATTTTGAAGGGGAGCTTTTAAAACAAAAGCCTTTAATGTATTTTGGATACATCTCATAAATGTCAATTTATGTATCCAAAAACATTCAGTGAAATTAAAATGTGATACGTCAATGTCAAATTATAAAATACACTGTTCACGAAGGCATCTAACTCCATCTTCAACATATTTGTGGTGTCATATAATTTTTACTTGTAATGTCAAAACTTTCAATTCTGTGGTATCTCACATCTATTGTTGAAGGGGAGCAAACTGAAAAATGTTCCAATAATTCATGCAATCTTGTGGAAACATATTTCCCCCATGAAACTTTTCATGTCTCAGATTTTACTCAATTGGTATTTCAAATACTAAGAGATTTAATATTTAAAATAAGGGGATAATATGTGATTAAAATGTGATCAAGAATAATGTGATCTTTAAGACTCTAAGTGCATAACTCTTTCCTTTATGTGCGATATCATTTCGAATATCGATGCACATGTGTGGGGGAGCATTTCAAAAGAATGAAACTCTCAAAGTGTTAAAACGTCTTAATTTCTATCAAACACTTTGATTGCTTTTCAATGGTTTTATGGCTATGATCACTATACCCAACAACTAATTAATTCACGACGTCGATAAAGTCATAAGGTGGTTAAGGTTAGGTATAAGTCTTATGATCCAACCAAAACTGGAGGGATCTACCCATGGACATTTTCATGATAGATTAAGTAAGTCCTTAGATGATTGGGAGATTAGTGAGAATAAGGAATAATGTTGACTAAGGGCATAGTTATCAATGGAACAACTCACAACATGGTGTAGTGATGACTCATTGTAAACCATTAAGGGTTAAAGAATGAAAAAGAAATGTAAGGATAAATGGTCTAAAGAAAGAAGCCCCCCTCCATACAACTAGTCAGAAATTAGGTCAATACATAATCATCAAATCACAAAGTGATTGTTTTGGTACGACAGAAAGTTGTTTATGGACCCAGTGATACAAGTCATCAACCCTTCTCAGCCATTCGAGTTTCTCTCAAAAGAGACTTATCTCATTTGTCACGGAGATACACACGTTATCTATTGACTTTTTCACTCCGAGTTAGTTGATATTAAAAAGGTGGCAGTTAGCTCTAGCCTCCGATTACTAAAAGCAAAGTGCACAAATCGAGTCTAGAGCCAAGAGAGATCAAATTACAAATCTCATTTTGACACAATTCATGTATAACAATTGTTGTTCATTAATAGACAACAATTGGTATCAAAGAGTCCTACGCATTGTCCTTGTGATCTTGCCAGAACATCAGAGTGATACTCTTTAGTATTCACGGTGACGATGGAAATCCTTCCAGTGTCAACATCGAATAGCACTGCGGTAGGTAACTTATGAGATTCTATATGAATCGAACTTGTGATAACTGAATATCGATTTTGGTCCAGTAAATGAATTGACGACTAAATCAGAAAGATAGTAACTATCTAATTCACTCTTATCGTGTTGTCTGCTTTGAGACGCTCCGGTAATGAGAACATGCAAGCATGGTAAATCTAATACATTTGTGTTAGAAGATCCTACGCTTTAAGCTAGAAATCCTGTCAAGGAGGTTCTTCCAAATTGAACCTACCTGATCACAGGTTGGTCCTCATGGAACCAGAGGTTAATGTAACCAAATCTCGATGAATGACAAATCCATATTCGTCCATATCTGCTGTTTATTACTAACATTCAAATGCAGGTACAAACGTCGGTGTTGCAGTCTCATTCCAGTAGAGTCGAATTCATAACCACATGCTCATGCTCAAAGCTTTAAAAGTTAAACATTCAGCATCAAGACTGTTGCTGCTAAACATGAGTGTATTCCATCAGAAAGCTCAAGCAAATGTCATAATACTCTTCCGCAACTCTGATAGTTACGAATTTCCTCAATGTCATCAAATATCTTCAAATTCAAACAAGATAGGGGAGATTGTTATCCTGATGAAGAAGTGGAGATTGGGAGCTTTCAAGACAAGTATGAGCATGTTGGTCAAAAGTACAAGTTGATCAAAAAAAAGTCAAATCAAGATAATTCAAGATAAGGATATGATGCAAGATTAAAGATATCAAGAACACAAAGTCAAAAGACGAATGCTCAAGATCAAGATCACTAAGCATGAAGGAACAAAGCCATTACAAACAAAAAAAAACAAAGACAAGATCGAAGAAGGCAAAGCATAAAAGTCAAATCAGATCTTCAACATTGAGCACGATAAAGTCAAGTCAACCTCAACATTAGGGGAGATTGTTAGCCTTATTTTATATAAGTCGAACAAGAATGTTATTGGTCGTCTTTGTTATAAATAGTCTTCGTTTGTAATAGGCTAATCAGGTTTAACGGGATTGGACTTTAAGCTAATATTGTCCACATTTTAGGTCAAATCCCTACAACAACCCAAGCCCGACCCATATCAAAGCCCATGCGCCAAACAAGGCCTTGGACTATAAATAGAACCCTCCTAGCATGTTAGGAGGGTGTTGGTTGCCATTTGTGTATGTGTAACCCTCCACTCTACTTTCTCTCTCTCTCTAATATATTCTTCCAACTTTCCTCTCTTTATTTCTTATTTTGGTTCGACTTATATATAGCTTATTGTTAGCTTATTCTTGTATGTTAAGATTACGTATTGGTATAACAATTTGGTGTTGGATTTTTTTTTTTTTAATAATATATACAAGAATACAGGCGAATGCATGCAAGCCTAGACTCGACCACATCTAGGACTAAGATATACAAAACTCTACGTCAAGCTCTTTCCTTTTCTTTTCTGACTCTTTATGACATAAACATAAACATAAGCAAGATGGCAGACCGTAGATTTTTTTTCTTTTTTTATATATAGTTTTTTTTTGATTTTTTTCTTCTCTTTTTTTCTAATTTTTTATACAACTTTTGCCCTGGCCTTTGCTTAAACATAATAATACATTGACCTTGGGGTTTATAAATACAACCCCTACACTGATTATAGATTCGTTAATATAAACTAACTAATGATCCGAATTGAAAGGATAAAAGAACATGAGTGTATGAAGCACGTATAGGGGTGGAATGCTTTTGACTTTCTTCCCATTTCCTTCAAAAATAAAAACTAACCATGAATCTAATCGGACCCAAAACAGTATACACTAAATAAGAAGACTCGACTTAGCAACCATATACTAAAGTAAATAATTAACTGGTTTACAATCTGACACCAATAATGATTAAAATGAGTACATAAACAAGAAAGGCTAAGCGATTTGGTTGTAGAAATTTGGTATGGTGTAAACAATGTTCTTCATATAATAATCTGAAATGAGGAAAATTAACCGGAACCCGCGAAAAGGATAGCTCGGAGGGTATACTAAGGGGATCTTGCACTAAAAATGATGCATAGTAAGGGAGTGGGGACATTTAAATTCCCATCAATAAAAATACAGGTTAAAAACAATGGGTTTATCCCTATGCCTCTAATCAGTTATCAAGATCCTAATCACAACGAAAGTGATCTCACCTAAGCAGACTTGGATGCATCACTAAAATAAGTTCTAGAATTTAATATACTACCGGTACACTCTTATAATTTTAACCGATACTAATGCTCTAGAAAAAGTGACAAAACCACATATGCACGATCAAATCCATGAACACAACACATATGATTGCTCATCTCTTAACTCGATCAAGCTAAAGGTGAAACTATCTTAGGTATCAAAAATGGATACCTGAATTCCTAAAGATCTAGGGGCGAACCTCACATTTTTGGGGTGAAATTTTTTTAGTGGTAGGGTTTTTTGTGCTAGTCATATAATTCCTATCCATGAGACGCTAAAATACGCAGATTTTTCATCGATAATATGCCTTAAAAAATTAAATTTTTTGGTACCAACCTCATCTTTTTCCCTCTTTAATTAATCATTCTCATATGACTAATCTACCTAAATAATCGACCATCCATCTTTTGATTACTGTATCTTCTACAATTTAAGAATCCACTAGTGAAGCTCTATGCCTTAACATGTCTTTATTTTATGCTTATCTACTTTATCTTGTAATGAATCATACAATTATAGTATGAATTTGTCTTATCTAGTATTTAGCTTCAATTTAAATCAATGCTTCTTGTATGAGCTTATTAAGTAATGAATGAAGCCACTTTATGGCTTAACTTGCATGAATTGCTATGAGTGTTACTGGTTAAAAGATATTTGTAGCAAACAATTTTCGGAAGATCGATCCCTTGGTGCCCCAAACGAGGGGGAGCATACATTAAAGGGGAGTCTTGATATCGTCGACTTCTTTCTTTCCACAACTACTCGACGATCATCCTTTTTGAATTCGACAAAAAGGGGGAGAAAAGGAATGAAAACTCATTAATAATTTGAAACCTTTAATTTTATACAAAATGAGTTTATATTTTGTCATCGTAAAAAATGGGGAGATTGTTAATACAAATAATGTCTAAAAACGTTATTTATATTTTTCGACCTCTTAATGTTTTGATAATAACAAAATGTAAAAACGTTTACGATAAAAATAAACGTTTACAAATTATTAATCGTAAAATTCTATTTCTAAGATTAGTAATCACTTAAGGTATGAACAAACAAATTATTAAGCATGATTAGTGATCAAGAAAATATTTTTTACTTAACTATCACATTTTTACAAAAGTATTTCACAAAAATAATTATACAAAATATTTTCTAATTAAAAGAAAAGTTTTATTAAAAACTTAAATTTGAAATTCAAATTTTCCCCCCAAAATGGAAGGTTCCATAACAGATACAACATTCCCCACAAAAAGACAAAAACAGGAGCGTAGTCTACTGGGCGGCCCCCAGATATATCTGGGACCGCCGGGACCGCCCCCAGTGACCGTTGGGTTTTCCTGCCTATAAATACTGCTCCATTCCCAGCAGAAAATCACACCTCTTAGCACGAAATTTTCAGATAACTTTCTCTCTCTAAAAATCTTCTTTCTCTCTCTAAATCTCTTGATCACTAACATTCTTAGATCTTGTTTCAAGTGATCTAATCTCTTCTTCTCATCTCTCCTTTCTCATTCAAGTGCAAGAGAAGAACATTCGTATTCGCCTAGAAATGAATTGTTATTTAGTGATCTCATCTCTCTTCTTCTAAGTATCAAATCTTTATTGTAATTATTTTGTAATTGTGTGATTTGGATTATGTGTATATCCGATAGTGTAGATCTTGTGAGTGTATAGTGCTTGTGAAGTGGTAGATTGGTTCTAGATAAGAATAGGACTCGACATTTAGCTTGGTGTCAGAAAATAACGTAAGCGACGTGTAAACGGTTTTCTCCACCTAAAGGGAGCTTATTGACATAGTGAAATCTCGAGTAGGATATTCGGGGAGTAGAGTAGGGCGAAGAAGAGCTTCGTAGCCAAACCACTATAAATCTTGGTGTCTTGGTTTGATTGTTCCTTCTCTCATCTCTTTATATTATTGTGATTGTTATTTAGCATTAGTTTAGATATTTACTTTGTTGATTCATATTGTTGATTGGTTGAACATACTTCTCGAATCTAAGTATTTTGAAAACAAACTTTTAAAACGCAAAACGGACATGTAAACTATTCAACATCCCTTCTAGTTTCCACAGTAAAGTCTACAATAAAG
>BQNB010094584.1:0-23785 GCA_026074375.1 Tanacetum coccineum
ATTTAATAATTTGTAAACGTTTATTTTTATTGTAAACGTTTTTACATTTTGTTATTACCAAAACGTTGAGAGGTCAAAAAATATAAATAACGTTTTTAGACATTATTTGTATTAACAACCTTGGCTCTGATACTAATCTGTCATACCCCCAGACAGGGCCTGGACGGAATACGTGTCCGGGGGCGTAACGTCATCTTATTTCGAACTCAAGGCATAAGAGAACGACCACTAATGGACGTTTTGAAAATAATAACTCGTTGCATTGTTTAAAAATAGATAAGTTTTACAAGATTTAAAATAAATTAAACATTTGCGGAAGCGAAAATAAAATGTAACGGAAGCATAATTTGGTTTTCAAAAGACAACGAGTATGAATGATAATAAAGTCTTGATAAAGGTATCATATTGCACGTAGACTCCACATAGCACGTCAAGAAGTCCAAAGCTAAATACCTGAGAAAAACATGCTAAAAACGATCAACATAAAGTTGAGTGATATCATAGGTTTAAGTAAAACATTTATGAGGATAAAAAACGTTTAGTAAATACAACTTCACTCAAAGTATTATGAAAAGCATTTAGAAATCAGATACGTTCAACCAAAAGCAGTGTGGACCACAAGTTATAGAACATATGTGACAGTTATAACAAATACAACTTCACATAAAAAGAAATTAAATGTTGCACTAAGCTCATGACATCGAAGCTCAATTTAAAAGGAAGTATTTTATATGCCAAATAGAATTCCTCGCCCTAAAGGTATCCGACCAAGATCACCTATTGAAAATCCGACATGGTATATATCCGTTTGTTTGGGACCTCCGAAACTAGTAAGCGCTACTTACCCAGAAAGGGATAATTAGTCCCAATAGATCTATTTATAACACTCACGCTCACTTAACCAGTACGGTCGGTTAAAACATTAACGATTCATGATAGTTCGGGCATTAGTGGTCTATTCGGAACTTAGACAACACATAAACAGGGAAAACATATTAAGATACTTGTGTCCATAGTAAAATCAACCAATGTATTTTCAAGAATGAGATGAAGGCTCTGTAATGTTTGTATTTGCATTGTGCGTATAAGTAAAAAAAATGTGATTATCCATTCATGTAACCGAGTTTGCAAGTATCGGAACATTTATATGAGTTTGAGAATTCATTAGAGTGTGTAAACAAGTGTTGTAAATCGGCATGTTGCCCCCAAAAGTTATAAAGGTAAATATTAAAACAGTAAAAACATGTGGAGCTATGAACTCACCTTGATGTTGCAGAACAATTAGCAGAAATGCAAATAATAAGCACAGCACAGACGGAAAACGGAACGGCTCGACCAAGAAGATGCAGCTTAACTAAACGGTTATATCCCACTACTTTAGGATGATGAATTTGGGTTTTCCGATGGATGAGTGCATCAACGTGTCACGTTGATAAAGGATTGAGGTTTAAAGTTATAAGAGTTTGGTGGTTGGTTAAATAAAATAAATCGAAAAGCAATCGTAAAGTATGTAATATATTCCGTATATATTACATATGAAAAAGGAACAATTACATAATTCATATGGTGAATTATATAATAAAGACAAACAACCAAAAGAATAGTCTGTGGTATAGTAGATACTGTAATAGGTGTATTTATTTAAGAAAGGTGAGAAAATAAATTGTACTATTTTAATTCGCGTTTCAAAAATCACTTACTTGAACATATAATAAGGAGTCTCGCTTAGAAGTAAACACACGTTTTAAAGTTACAAATTAGATCAATAACGTTTTCAAAGTTTCTTACAAAAGTTATTATTTTGTCTATTAGTCGGGAATTATAAAATAATATTTTATAATTTAACTACTTCGTTCCGACGGTTTTTGTACTAAACTAGCTGTCTCGATGGTAAAAGTATAGCTTTTCGTTTATTGATTGGGATGTTTGTTATAATTACAATTTGGAATACTCTTTAAAAACTATATAACTTTTATTCAATTATGTATCTGGGTTTCAAAATAATGTATAAGTGTTTAACGAAAAATACTAAGTATAGAACTTTCTATAAATTTTGCCTAGACCTATTCGTTTATACACGTTGTTTCCTATTTGTACAAAACTCGTCGTTTTTCCCTTTGAAGTAAATGTGCATTATCGTGTGTTTCACAATCTATATATTTAGATTAGATTGAATACGTAATTCAAAATAAAATAAAGTACGCAAGTGACACGCTTAAGGTTGTCCAAACCAAACACGCCCTTAATAGGGGCTGCATGTCCCGAACGCACCCTTTGTAGGGTGTGTGTTGATATGTGCAAACCAAAGCTCTCGTTGGAGTGTTGTGCTAAACGGCCGTCTTGACTGAGTGTCTGCTCTGGACATGCGAACCAAACACACCTTTAGCTGTTAAACAACACCAAACGCCCCTAAAGGTAGTTAAAAATGCAGATTGCTACATGCACCTCTAAGTGATTATAAAACACAAAAAGGAAAGTAAAATATAACTATTTATTAAACCATTAACCCCATTTAATCCCGGCTTGAAATTTCTAAATCTCGCAATTGTGTGTATAAAAACGATTATATCATCATGCCTACGTAAACCTTGCGTACCCGCACTCTAAACTCGGATCCAAACACTCCCTTGGGTGTTAACTGCTGAACTGCGAAGCACTCCCTTAGGTCGGTTTTAATAACCACGCATCTATTGATTTTTGCAATGCCCAAACGCACCCTTTACAAGTGTTACTTTGTGTTACTATAGCCAAACGCACCCGCTATGGTGCAGCCACGGTGGCGGTGATGAGAGGGGTGGTGTGGCGTCGTGGTATTGGCTGTGGTGATGGAGTAGCGATGGTGGTGATGGACGTGGTGGAGTGACAAGGTGATGTGGTGACGGGGGTGATGGTGACGAAGAGATGATGGTGGTGATGTGCGTAGCGAGGAGATGGTGGTAGATGGAGGTGTGTAGTGGCGGCTGTGGTAGGGATGGGGGTGATGGTGGCGTGGGGTGGTGGCTGTCGTGGAGTAGCAGCCGAGGTGGTGGCGGCTGTGGTAGGGATGGTGTGGTGGTGACGAGATGGATATGGTGGTGAGGTGGTTCGGATGATGGCGATGATGTGGGTGACGATTTAGACACGGCGGCAGGTGGCCGGAATCCGGCCGGAATCTGGCCGGAAAAGAAAGGGAGGTGCCAGAATGTTTAGAGAGGGAGAAAAAATGTATATGTGTGGAGGCTAGATTAACAAATGAGAAAACCCTAGATGACTAACTATAAATATCCAAAAGTATGAAAAAATATAGCATGTGTAGTATAGTTTACGGTAAAAGTTGTAAATATTTCCACAGGGACTTAGAGTGTAATTTTTGTAAAGTATTGGTTTGGGACTCGTTTAAGCTAGTTAGCGGACAATTCAAAACACGAAAATTACGCCATTGCGTTCCAAATGATTTTTCCCATAAAAATGAGTATTTACATGACTAGTATTTTATAAAATATTTTTAAAATGTTTATTATTTATTTTGAGTATCACGGGTAAGCGTTGTCCGTAAAAATAAAACTTTAATTTGAGTATTCGCGTTTTTAAACAAACGTTTTTGAATAAAATGTAAAATAATTTATTAAATATTTTTATTTAATAAAAAGTGATAATTAAATATAAATTTAATTATTTTTGTGTCGGTACGTGCTGCGTGCGGTGTTCAAAACTTTGCGAGTCTATTTTAGTCATTTTCTGCTTGGTTTCGTGTCTCGGGTAAAACTGAAAAGTTATCCGGAATGGCGTTTTATGACAAACACTAGTATACTTCATAATTAATAATTCATTTTGGCGGGTCGTTTTTGATAAGTCAACTTAGGAATAACATATATCTTCTCATTTTCAAGTTAAATAAGTTTGAAAAATAAATTTGTAAATGAGAGATAATAATAGTAATTATGATTTATTATTTAAATACGTTTTAAAAATTTACCGGCTATGCGGTAATCGTTTTTATATGACCGAAAAAAGTCAAAAAGTCAAGTCGGAACCAAAAGTCAAAGGGCAAAATTGTCATTTAGAAATTCCGAAAATTGTCGGGTGTGACATTACCTCCCCCTTAAGGGAATCCCGTCCCGGGATTAGATTTGAGTTAACCGATTACGTGACCAAGAAGAGATTTAAGATTTAATAAACCCGTTTTTAAACATGGCGTTGATAACTTTATTCAGCAAAATTCGAACTTTCGACACTTCTTAATATACATAAATTTTGGCTAGGTTTGACCAGGATATTCCACCCATCAGAATAAGTACGTTAGAAAAATATCATTTATGATTGATATAAACGTGTTGTAAGGAAAGTCCCTTAATAGTGAAAACATCAAAGGAGAGAGTGTAGGCGCGTGGGTATGTCTGTATAAGGGTTTCAAATGTTTAAAGGCAAAGTCTGGTTTCTGATATCTGTAAGGTTCGACGATCAACATTGGACGAGGCTAATGAATGTAAGTATTCAACTTACTTAGGAAGCACGAGGAGGAAATCATGACTCAACACACCATAAGCAGACGATGCGAATAAAGGTATAACCGAACGGCTCCAACCGCGACTTAATAAATGGACGCGTCGTAGAACGAGAAATAATAATAATAACAGAACGTTGCACACAACGTTCAATAACTAAATAGACAACCATATATGTTTGTGCTTTAGTTTAGTTAACAAAATGCGTTTTTACGAACTTATTAAGTTTATAAAGATGTTACGACGTTCTTACGAAAAGTTTCTATTTATAGAAAGTTTCCATTTTAGGAAAGTTTTTAGTTTCGGGACGTTAATAGTATCCCCTAATTTAATCGTTTCTATATTTCCAAATGTAGTGGAACTAGTGCAATAATGCATTTACCAAAATCCTTAGCTCGCTAAATATATATAAAAACTTGCTATATTTAGAAACAACCAGCGGGAATAACTTATCATTTGAGAAAAGTTCCTAAACCTTCGTTTTAATATTAAGAAGCTCCATGAATATTTTAAAGACTTTCGCACTGTAATAAACCGCTTGTTCGATAACATTTGTGTTAAACGGTGTTGTTTTACGCCTTTTTAAAAACTCGCTTGAGCAAACGCATATTGTGTAGTAGATAATCAACCATAGTTTGTTTTTAGAATCATCCGTAGACTTGACCGGACTTGACCATAAACTTGACCATAATGCCGCCATATTTTCCAAACTATCCAAAATTCTTTTACGCCAAAACAAATCAACCAAATCCACTATAATACTAGCCTAACCTCATCGCCATCTTTGTTGCAACTCAGAAATCTCACATACTCTCAACAACAACAATTTATATATCCGAAATCATCAAAAACCCTCATTAAAATAATTATTCACTTTAATTATTTGAAAATCATAGCACAAACATATGGAGTCGCGAATCGAAAGTATAAGAATACATAGCAACAATAACTACAACAAACTGGGATGGAAATGCAGAGAGTGAGGACATTTCGAGAAACAATATCCCCATAATAAAGGTCAACAAATAGGAGGAGCTCGCGGGAGAGCTTATGTGATAGGCGGCGGAATATTGCACGCAGTCGTTAGTTCGATGATGAATCAAATCCATTAGCTCACGAGTGCACAAGTCGGTTAGCTCCACAAACGGTTCATGATCGTAAGGATTTGAAATGGCAAAAGTAATAACTCAAGAATGTGATAAGGTAGTTCAAGTGAGGCCTTAAGATTCCGCTGAGTGGTAAGACGCGATTGTGTTTCTACACCTTATTAACGGATTCCGGTGATTGTTGGGTTTGAGTTCATACTCGTGTCATACTGGATACCATTAAGCCCACTCATTTATAATTTATTGTTTGCATAAAGAAACGTCCCAATTTATGTAAATAATGAATTGATAAACTTATGGTTTGGTGATTTACAATTTATTTATTTAAATGAAGAGGCGTCCCAATCCTTTCAAATAAAGAGATTATAAATCAGTCTACTTAATAATTTCTGATACAATACGCGTACTCACATAATCTTCAAGGTGGTGGATGGCATGACGATACAGGTGCTCTAATGAGTATAGAACGAGTGTTTAAAACTCGTCTTTGGAGACAGGGAGTAAAACAATCAGGGGAGATCGACATCGAGTTAAAAATAGTTGATGAGTACACGGTTAAAGTAAATAAGATAAAGGTCTTATGAACGAGTTAACATAGCAATTATCGTCTCAATCCTCCTATAACAAGTCCCGCCCATACAAGACTTGTAATACTTAGATTCACACATAATTCTATGTAAAACAATATTGTATAAGGGTTATATGTGTCCGAGGGCGTGACGTCATCATATTTCGAACACAAGGCACGAGAGAACGACCACTAATGGACGTTTTGAAAATCATAACTCATTGCATTGTTTAAAAATAGATAAGTTTTACAAGATTCAAAAGAAATTAAACATTTGCGGAAGCGTAAGTAAAATATAGCGAAATCATAATTTGGTTTTCAAAAGACAACGAGTATGAATGAGAAATAAAGTCTTAATAAAAGGTAGCATATTGCACGTAGACTCAACATCGCACGTTAAGAAGTCTAAAGCTAATCACCAGAGAAAAACATGCTAAAAACGGTCAACATAAAGTTGAATGAATTCATAGGTTTAAGTAAAACATTTATGAGGATCAAAAACGTTTAGTGAATACAGCTTCACTCAAAGTATTATGAAAATATGTTTAGCAATTTGAAATATTCAAACAAAGTAGTGTAGACCATAAGATTTCAAAACGTATGTGACAATCTTAGCAGTTTACGACTTCACATACAAAACACATGAGACATTTATAACAAATACAACTTTACATGAAAAGTATTTACTGTTGCACTAAGCTCATGACAATGAAACTTAATTTAAAAGGAAACATTTTATATGCCAAATAGTATTCCTCGCCCTAAAGGTATCTGACCAAGATCACCTATTGACAATCCAACATGGTATATATTCGTTTGTTCAGACCTCTGAAACTAGTAAGCGCTACTTACCCGGATAGGGATAATCAATCCCAATGTTATTTATAACATCACGCTACTTAACCAGTTACGGTTCGCGTTATGAAATTATATGGTTCATGATAGTCGGCATTAGTGGTCTATTCGTAATACTTAGGCAACACGTAACAGGGAAAGTAGATAAGTACTTGTTTGTCCATAGTAAAATCATACCAATGTATTTCCAAAGAAAGACTTTAAGTAATTTATCATAAGTAAACAAAGTGTGATTCAAATCATGTAATCGAGTTTGCAAACGAACATTTATAAAAGCTTAAATCATTAGAGTAAACAGTTTGTATTCGGAGTGTTTCTCACCCCAAAATAGTAAAGTAAAAATATAAAACATGTAAAACGTGGGGCTATGAACTTACCTCGATGTTGCAGAACAATAGCAGAGATGTAAATAATAAGCACAGCATAAACGGAAAATAGAACGACTCGACCAAGAAGATGTAACTTAACTTAACGGCTATATCCCACTACTTTAAGATGACGAATTGGGGTTTTCTGATGGATGAGTACTGTTGATCCCAACTGGATCTTGCAAACCTTGTAAAAGGGTTAGTTGTATTGAATAGATTCAAGATAACTATGCTAGAAACTTTGTTAATACTAAGAGTATGCGGAATCTACTCTTTAATACTTAAAAGAATATGAATGTAATAGTAAACTGTGATGCAGTAGAATGAATGAGCAATGAATATAATCAAAAAGCTTCAATATTATTATGATGAATAATACGAGTACTCTGTCTAGTACTAGGGTTTACAATCTTGAAGCTACAAAGAAAGATTGATTGATGTGTATCTAAACCATAACTTAGGATCTTCTTTTATACACCAAGGAGTCCTTTACAAGCTAACTATGAATCTTCTAAAACATTAAGCTTATATGCATATCTTTCTAAATATTTAGAATATACACAAGATAACTAATACATATCTTTTAACACGTCCTTACTCCTCTTCACACGTCTTTATCTTCATGCAGTCTTTAGTCTTTATCAGCAGTATAAATCCCTTCAGCAGTGTTAAGTTTAGTACTAGCAGTACTAACTTATACCTAGCAGTACTAACATTCTTCTAGCAGTACTAACTGGTTTATACTGCCAGTTATGACTTAAGTAGTACTAAGAACCAGCAACATTAAGTTGTAGAAGCCTCTAATTCCCAACAATCCTCCCCTAAACTTGATATTCAACTTGTTAATCATCAAGTTTCTTCATTATCAGCATCTCGATCACTAGGAGGATGTATCCAAACACTCTTCTACTTCTGAAGTTGTAATCTTATAAATTCGAGGAGCTCAAACTCCATTTCACTTTCATGATCAACTTCTAGCCTTCTGTTCAACATCCTTGAAAGCATTTCCTGTGTAAGAGGATATGTCTTCTCTACCATCATGTGAATAGCAATTCCAGTATCCATCAACAATACATGAACTCCACATGAGTCAAATAATCTCCAACTTATCAAGTTGTAGTCTTGTTGATTCTTCCATATTTCATCTTCTTCATTAGGCTCAAATAAAGTCTTCAGATCTCCCCAAAGTAACAAGTCATATCCTTCTGGGCTTGTTGTCTCATACCTTTCTTTTACCAGCCTATATAGATCTACCACATATTGTCTGTCAAAATCATCAAGCATTCCACTGAATATTTTATAGTTTTTAGAACTTCCATCAGCTCTAATGATTTGATAATACATCATATTTTCTGTCAAAATGTGTGTCTTCCAGTCAACTATTAGGTATTTAGTAGCCAAAGATTCAACATTAATAGCAATATCATCCCCTGGAACTATATCCATACAAGCTCTAAGCTCCTCTTTTTCAGCATCATCTTCTGATTTTTATTTCTTGACACTCTCTTCATCATGTACTGCTCTTGATCTCTTCTTACTACTTTCTGCTTGCTTTTGACTATAATCATCCTTCTTTCCACTGTCTTTAACCATCTCAGAATCCAAAGGAACAAAATCATTTATCCACTTTTGCTCCCTTTCATACAGCTTCTAAATTTCTTCAAAGCTTTTGCTCTTCAACTGATTATGAGTGTACTTGCCCATGTGTTTTAGATAAGTTACCATTTTGTTTCTGAGTTGATCTGGTTGGTGGCTTGTTTCTAATTTATTCAGCTCTTTTTTATAGTCCCAAACTTTATTAATAAAAGTGGCAAGTCTTCCATAGTCCAGGGTAGGTTTTATAAATTTCCCCCAGGGACTGAAGTTATAATTTTTGTAAAATAACGGTTCGGGACTCGTTTAGGCTACTTAACGATTGAATCAAGTCACAAAAATTACGTCATTGTGTTCAAAATAATTTTTTCATGAAATATGAGTATTTACATGATTAGTATTTTATAAATGTTTTAATAAAATTTATTAAATGTTATTATTTATTGGTGTAGAGTGTAGACATCGGGTATCACCCGTAAGCTTCGTTCGTAAAATAAAAACTTTACCTTGAACATTCGCGTTTTTAAATAAACGCTTTTTAATAAAATATTAAATAATTTATTAAATATTTTTATTTAATAAAAAGTGATAATTAAATATAAATTTAATTATTTTTGTGTCGGTACGCGTTTTCGTGCCGGTGTTCAAACTTTGCGAGGCCTATTTAAGTCATTTTCTGCTTGGTTTCGTGTCTCGGGTAAAACTGAAAAGTTGTTCGGAATGTCGTTTTACATCAATTTGTTTTAGACTCCGAGTCGTGAAAACGTAATTTAGCGGGTCGTTTTTGATAAATCAATTTAGGAATAACATATATCTTCTCGTTTTCAAGTCAAATAAGTTTGAAAAATAATTTTGTAAATGAGAGATAATAATAATAATTATGATTTATTATTTGAATACGTTTAAAAAATTTACCGGCTACGCGGTAATCGTTTTTATGTGACCGTAAAATGTCAAAAGTCAAAAAAGTCAAATCGGACCTAAAAAGTCAAAGGGTAAAATAGTAATTTAATATTCCGAAAATTGCCGGGTGTGACATTACCTACCCCTTAAAAGGAATCCCGTCCCAGGATTCGATTTTTGTTATCCGATGATGTGTCCAAGAAAAGATGTGAGATTTTAAATAACTAGTTTTAGACATGACGTTGATACTTTATTCAGCAAAATTCAAATTTTCAACACTTCTAAATATGCATAAATTTTGGCTAGGTTTGACCAATATATCTAACCCATTAAAATAGGTATTTTAGAAAAAATATCATTACAAGTTTTATGATTGATATAAACGCGTTATAAAAAAAGTTCCTTAATAGTGAAACCATCAAAGGAGAAAGTGTAGGCGCGTGGGTATGTCTGTATAAGGGTTTCAAATGTTTAGAGGCGGAGTTGGTTTCTGATATTTGTAGGGTTCGACGTTTAATTTCGGACGAGGCTAATGAATGTAAGTCTTCAACTTACTTAGGAAGTACAAGGATGAATCATGGCTCAACACACCATAAGCAGACGATGCGAATTAAAGTATAACCGAACGGCTCTAACAGCAACTTAATAAATAGACGCGCCGTAGAACGAGAAATAATAATAATAACGGAACGTTTCACACAACGTTTAATAAGGAAATAGACAACCATATATGTTTGTGCTTTAGTTTAGTCAATAAAATGCGTTTTTACGAACTTATTAAGTTTATGAAAATGTTACGACGTTCTTACGAAAAGTTACTATTTATAGAAAGTTTCCATTTTAGAAAAGTTTTTAGTTTCGAGACGTTAATAGCATCCCCTAATCTAATCGTTTCCACATTTCCAAAAACGAACTATTGAAACCCCAGCGTCTAACCAAAATTCTTAGCTTGCAAAATATATATACATATATACATAAAAACTTGTTATATTTAGAAATGACCAACGGCAACGACTTATCTTTTTTTTTTTTTTGAAAATTCCTAAACCTTTGTTTTAATATTAAGAAGCTCTACAAATATTTTCAAAGACTTTCGGCACTTAATAAACCTTTAGAAACATTTTTAAACATCCGTTTACCCTCATTTAAAACTCGGACCAACAACTATATTTTTATAAATCACCCATGGACTTGACCAAAAACTTGACCATAACACTGCCATATTTTTCAAACTATCCAAAACTCTTTTATGCCAAAACTAATCAACCAGATTCACTATAATTCAAGCCTAACCTCATTGCCATCTTCGTTGCAACTCACAAATTCACAACCTCTCAACAAGAAAAATTTATATATCCGAATTCATCCAAAAAATCTTTATTAAATTATTACTTCATATTTAATAAATTTGAAAATCATAGCACAAACATATGGAGTCGTGAATCAAAAGTATAAGAATACACAACAACAATAACTATAACAAACGGTGACGAAATGCGGAGAGTGGCCATTTCAAGAAACAATATCCCCAAAATAAAGGTCAACAAATGGGAGGAGCTCACGGAAGAGCTCAGTTGATACGTAACGAAATATCGTACTCAGTGGTTAGTTCGAGGATGAATCAAATCCATTACCTCAAAAGCGCACAAGTCGGTTAGCTCCACAAACAGTTCATGATCGCAAGGTTTTGTATCGGCAAGAGTAAAAAATTTAAGAATGAGATAAGGTAGTTCAAGTGAGGTCTTAATGTTCTGCTGAATGGTAAGACAAGATCGCGTTTCTAGATCTTTTTAACGGATTCCGGTGATTATCGGGTTCGAGTTCATACTCATGTCCTATCGGTAGTGTTCCCAAATCCTTAGGTCGTGTGTCGAGTTGTTCTTCTCATGAAATTTCAGTTGATGGTAGCTAGTCCTTAGGTCGATTTTCGAGTAGACGCTACATCCTCGCAGTTGATCGAAAAGATCGTCTATACTAGGTAACGGGTAACGGTTAGCTTGTAAATTTTCGGTAGTCCTTGTACATCTTGAAGGATCCATCAGAGGTTTTGTCGGTACGATGATCTCATAAATCACGTGATTCTACCTAACTAAAGTAAGTATATTGAAGAAATCTTTCTAGTTCTATTGTTATATCCATTTGAGTGATATTGCTCATTAACCGTTCTTAGAACCTTTCAATCCATAATTTCCATGACTATAGGAAGCATGATTTAGTCTCTCAGCTAAGGTTGTGGTGTTTCCACATGATATGGTTAAAGAAAAGCTACTTAGTTATGATGCTTACGGATGCGAATACTAACTGACATGACTCATGAATACGCACGCAAAATATTAATAAAAAAACAAATTACATATAATCTCGTTGACAATGTAGAGGAAGGAAAGAAAAAAGAAGAAAAATATAGAGATGGAACATAAAGGTAATTTGACAAAATTTTATGGTAACTACTCTCAGCATAGCATGGTCCTTCCTGAATTATAAATCGGTGATTAGGCTATGTATAATTAGGAACTAACGATAAAATGCTCATTTCGTCAAACTAATGTTATGTTTAAAATCTTATACGGTATAAACGATATGGTTTATAAGGTAGCAAAACAGTTCGTGGTAATGAAACAATGTAGTTTATATTACGGACCACAAGGAATTTTGTAAGATAACCGAAAATGTTTTATGAGGGGGGGGGGGGGGGGGGGGGGGGTGGTTGGGGGGGGGGGGGGTGATACAAAATAGTTTACGAGAAAGTTACGTGACGATTTATAATGTAATGGTAACTAATGGTTTACAAGTTGACAACCCAATAATTTATAAAGTGACAACGTAATGGTTTATAAAAGACACGAAGTAGTTCATAAGATGATGACGACACTAAAATAGTTCATAGGATACCATCCAGTTAGTTAATAACAATAAGGGTCTATTTACATAAATAAAAGTTGAAATGGGTGTAAGACGGTTAAGGAGTAGCTTACTTTATTACTAGAGAATGAAGTGTAACTGTAAAATTCTTTCCATGACACAAATTGAACAAATGATTTGGGAAAATCCACACAATACACGAAATTCACAGGTAAGTACTAGTGCAAAACTCTTAGAGATTACAGTCTAAGTCTACTTAGGTTTCACTAGATAAGGAAAATTTTCTCCTTAACATCAGCGTTATCTTTGACGGCGTTAGAGCTCCAACGAGTTTTAACCTCCTAAATACGGTTCGCACGGTTCAGATTTCTAATTTGCCACTGTGGCCTCTCAGTTGAATATCGAAACGGGTGTCCTACAATTCCTACTCACACGGCCAACACTCTTGTAGTTATTGCACTTCACCGTGCAGTGTGGTGCAACTTACGTTTGTTGTAGAAGAGAAATTTTGCTACATATCCGTCCTTGTAATTTGGTTTAGCAATGTAAGCTCTCACGGCCTTTTGTCATTTATTTTGTTGTTGGCATTCCTTACTACCTTGGTTTCCTAACGTACGACCTAATCCATTTAGTCGCAAGCCATGTGGATTCTTTCCTCATAAACAATATTAGCTTCGATAGCATTAGCAATTCGTTGGGTTACAAAACACTCGATCCTCGTAGAACTCATTCCTTGTTTTGTCGTCGGTATTTACTTTAAAATCGAACGGGGTAAAGGAAATGAAATAAGTCAAATAAATGAATAAGTATAGACTAATTTATACAATTTATTTATTTAAATGAAGAGGCGTCCCAATCCTTTCAAATAAAGAAATTATAATTTAGCCTACTTAATAATTGCTGATGCAATACGCGTACTCGCAAAATCTTTAAGGTGGTGGATGAAAATACGATGCAGGCACTCTAATAAGTATGGGACGAGTGTTTAAAACTCGTCTTCGAAGACGGGGAGAAACAATTAGGGAAGATCGACATAGAGTTCAAAATAGCTGATGAGTATACAGTTAAAGTAAATAAGATAAAGATCTTTATGAACGAGTTTACATAGCAATACCATATTAAACCTCCAGTTACAAGTTCCGACATCCAAGACTGTGAAAATTAGATTCCATACATAATTCCATATAATATTTAACCGTGAACGGGTTTCGCGTAAATCGATATTGCATAAGGAGTATGAATAATAAGTCGAGACCATTGCATCGCTCACAATGTCTTAGACAAATTTTAGAGACCATTGTGTCATCTACAATGTCTTGAAAGGTATTAATATTTATACAGACAATTCTCTTTAAGTAAATAGAGGAATAATCGTAAGGTGAACTTAAACTGTGAAAAGAGTATAACCGCAAAGAAAAGATAACTTCAAGAAAAGTATCGCAGGAGAAAAGATAAGGTAAGCTCATAGCCAAAAAACACGTTTAAGGCACACATAAAAGAAGTAAGGATCACATTTTGGTTATAGGGGGACCAGACCTAGATATTTTACCTAGTATTCTACCTTGTTCTCTATAACTTGGCTCTTGATACAATCTGTCACACCCCAGACGGGGCCTGGTCAGAATACGTGTTCGAGGGCGTGACGTCATAACAATCGAAACACAAGGCACGGAGTACACCACTTAATTTGACGTTTTTAAAAATCATAACTCGTTGCATTATTTAAAAATAGTTAAGTTTTACAAGATTCAAAAGAAATTAAATATTTGCGGAAGCATAAGTAAAATGTAGCGGAAGCATAATTTAGTTTTAAAAGATAGCGGAAGCGAAACTTATGTTTTCAAAAGAAAACGAGTATGATAATTTGATAAGTCTTGAAATAGGGCACCATAGTTGCACGTAGGACTCCAATAAGCACGTCAAGAGTCCTAAGTAATCACCTGAGAAAAAACATGCTAAAAACAGTCGACATAAAAAGTTGAGTAAATTCATAGGTTTATAGTAAAACATTTAGAGATCAAACGTTTTAGTGAATACAGCTTCACTCAAAGTATATGGAAAAGTGTTTAGTAATTGGAAATGTTCAACCAAAGTAGTGTGGACCACAAGATTTCAAAGCGTATGTGACAATCTTAGCAGTTTACGATTTCACATACAAAGCACATGTGACCGTTATAACAAATACAACTTCACATGCAAGTAATTAAGTTGCGCTAAGTCATGACACCGATGCTATAACAACAGGGCATTATCATATCAGTGCAATAGTATTATGCCCTTAATACTGGTGTCCACAAACAAAGACCACCAAACGCACATTCGACACATATGAATTATATCCGTTTGTTCTTCGTTAAGTGGAACCAAAGCAGATAGGGATAATTAGTCCCAATAGATCTATTTACGCATTCGCGCTCACGTAACCAATCCAATTGGCCATATGGTGACTTATCGTTCATGATAGAAGTTCGGGAATAGGGTTTGTAGCATACTTTAGGCAACACATAAACAGGAAACGATAACAGAAAACACTTGTGTCCAATGTAAAAGTAATCAACGTTTTGTAAAAGCTTAAGATTAAATCCATAAGTAAAAACGTGTGTGACATCTATCGTGTAACGAGTTGTAATCAACGTATAAACAAGGTTGAAATTCAAGTACGTAATGAGTTGTAAATGCGAGATGTTTCCTCACCACTAAAGTAGGTATAGTATATGTAAAACAAGTAAAACTTGGGGCTATGAACTCACCTTGATGTTGAAGAACAATTGACAAATAGGCATCTAATATGCACAAAACAAACGGAACACGAAACGGCCCGATCAAGAAGATGCAGCTTAACTTATCGGCTAAGTCCCACTAGCTTAGGATGATGAGTTTGGGTTTTCTGATGGATAAGTACGTCAACGCGACACGTTGATAAAGGAATTGGATTACAAGTTGGATGAGTTTGGTGGTTGGTTACATAAAATAAATCGAAAAGCAACGCAAAGTGTGTAATATATTCCGTATATATTACATATGAAAAAGAAACAATTATATAATTCATATGGTGAATTATATAATAAAGACAATAACCAAAAGAATAAGTTGCAATATATAATATTTTACAAGTATGTTGGGAATTGTGTTTTCCTAATTTAGTACTGGTAGTGTAATAGGTAGTACCGACGGTTATAGTTAGTACCGTTAGTATTAGTTTGTAACAGTTAGTACCGACAGTACAAAATAGTTAGTACTGTTCGTGATAGTTAGTACCGTTTAAGAGATATGATTGAGATATATTAGGAAAAGATATGCATTGATTATGAGCATTATCTTTTACGTGTTTTGTAAGTCAGTTAGGGTTTATCCTTGGTCTATAAAAGGATCCCTACGACATTAGAGAAGTAGAAATCGCATATCTCACTCACACGCATATCATATCTCTTATCATTAGTTAGGAATCTGTAATCATTCTGCAGATCAATATAAAGAATAGTTATTGTTATTTATTAGGCACATCTATGTTCGATTTAGCATAAATTATAAGTGTTATAGTCATGATTCTCCTTATACATCATTGTGAGTAGTATCCATAGTGGTTATAATCCTTACCAGGCTATAAGGTCTATTCAGTTTGGGACCCACAAGTGGTATCAGAGCCTGTGAGAAACTCTGAATAAAAAGAACAAACAAATCCAGTTATACATCTCAATCCTACAAATCTAAACATGTCTGGATCACAAGATGAAATTCCACCACACCACCACCTCCACCTTCATCAACACAACACCACACAACAACTCCCTAATACTGTATAACCATCAAACTTCCTATCTCAAAAAAGGTTAAATATGATATATGGGACATGAAATGGAACATTATTTGGCCCATACAGGGATATCCAATCTGGGGAAGGTATTACAAAATTATGGGAATGGTCCTGTATCAATCACACTGTATACACAAGGACAAAATCATGGTTCTGCCTCAAGAATGTGAGAAAATTGTAGCCAGAGAAAGAGACAAGAAAAGCAAGGACCACTTTGCTTATGGCTTCTACTCAGAAGATCATCTTGGCTAAATTTCATATGATTGACTGATGCAAGAGAAATGTGGGATGCCATCAAATCTAAGATTTGGTGGAAATGACGGAATCAAAGAAGATCCAAAAAGTATATCTTGAAGCATGAGTTTGAAAGGATCTCTGTATCAAATCAGAAGGGCTTCATAAAGGCTATGCCAGGTTCCAAAGTCTTTTTAGTCAATTAGAGATTCATGGAGCAGGTGTATCCACTGAGGATGCAAATCAGAAATTCCTTAGATCTCTACCTTCTGCCTGGTCTCAAGTTTCCTTAATTATGGGGACCAAACCAGGAGTGGATAGTCTAAGCTTTGATGATCTGTATAATAATCTAAGAGTCTTTGAGAATGATGTAAAAGGCTCTATTGCATTATCCTCTAGCACGCAAAATGTAGCATTTGTCTTAAGACACCAGCAGTACTAATGATGTTAGTACGTTATAGTGCTTCTAATCCTTCTGGTCAAATTTACCAGTATGAGCAAAACTCATCACATACTTGCTTGCTAATCTATCAAGTTGGCCCTCAACTGGATCATGTGGACTTGGTACAGCTTGATGATAGGACTAGAAGAAATGAACTTGGGAAATGGCAAGTTGCCATGATTGCAATAAGAATGAAAAGATTTACAAAAGATGGTAGAAAACTACAATTTTGATGCAAAAGAACAGTTGGGCCTTTGATTAATACCAATGTTGAATGCTACTATTGCCTCAAGGATAGGGCATTTTTTCATAGGAGTGTAGTATCAAGGGAAAATCAAAGATAATAGGGGGGGATGCTTGGATCTATGGAATAAGGATGGGAGATACTCTCACCCAAACACACATTGGAGTTACATCGCGAATTCCCATCCCTTATTTCAATCCCCCCCCCCCCCCTGAGAGCAAAGTTCCAAGCATTTCCTTTACCTCCCGCTATTATCTTGATTTCCCCTTGATTCACATCAACTACAAAAATCCAAACATTTATTCCAATACTCCAACCAAATTAAACACACCCCAACCCCAAACCCACCCACCACCCCCCCACCCCCACCACCCCCCCCACCCCCCACCCCACCCCCCCCCCCCCCACCCCCCACCCCCACCCCCCCCCACCACCACACCCACCCCCCCCCCCCCCCCCCCCCCCCCCCCCCCCCCCCCACAGCAAGAAAATGGAAGAGAAAATAAGAGAACGAAAAGTAAGAGGTTAGAAGAATGACAGTTGAAAGAACGATAAGTAACACTAAGAATAGAACAGAAGAACAGAAGAAAGAGCTGGAAAAAAGAAGAGGACTCTAAAGCATTGGTGACCATTGATGGAGAAGGTGTAGATTGGACCAGTCACTCAGAAGAAGATGAAGATTATGCTTTTGATGCTTTTTTTGCAACAGCTCAGGAATCAGACACAGAGGTAAACTTCTGCTCAAATGAGTTGTAAAAGAGTCTTTTGCTAAGCCTTAACAAAATGTATGATGCTTAGATGGAGAAACAACTTAGGAAGAAAAGATAGAAATAAAGCATATACTCAAGGTCTAAGAAAAGTTGAAGCACAAATTAGTTGTTCATCAACAAGGACAACTGTGGTTATGAACAAAGATAAAATTTTATGAAAATAGATTTAGATGATATAAAAGATGTTGTAACATACCATAAGAAAATTTTTGGAAGAAGCTATGAAAGAAAACGAAGATTTTAAAAGCTAAAGTAGAAAAAATGGGATAATTCTTCTAAAAAATTCTTGGTAAACTTTTAATACCCAAATGACGTGCTATGATTAAATTTGGGCTTTGGGTATGGGATCACAGATATGATTGGTATTTTTGAGCTATAAAAATGAATTTTTACAAAGTGTTTTTATGAATAAGGAGACGTGAGTTAGAAAAAACAACCTTTGTTATGATAGGTTTGTTTACAGAAGAAGGAATGCATGTTGTACCCCACCATGACAGGGAATTACATGCCCTCTGGACCTGATATTGAAGTAGATTACACACAATTTACATATGGTCCAAAACAGACTCAACCAAGTGAATCTGAAACCCAAACAAGTGAATTTGATACCTGTGGATCTAACATTAGTACAAAACCCTCTGAATTAGTGTCTGAACAGTTAAGTTTAATGAATCTATGTAGAATGTCCAACCTAAGGTCTGGTCTGATGCTCCTATCATTGAGGAGTTATGAATCAGATAGTGAGATGAGTATGTGTTTCTATACCAACAAAAAAAACAAGAAACACTAGTTTGTTGCTAACCAGGCAAGTAAAAACTCCTAGGGAAAACTGTTAAGAATAAGTACACACATAGTAAAAATCCTAAAGTTGACAACAAAAAGTTGGGGTATGGGTTTTAATGCAAGAGCAGCATGTTTGTATGTGGATGTCTAAATCATCTAAATCAGAAGTTGTGATTTCCATGAGAAGTGTATTGGTCTAAGCAAACTGAGTTAATCAATGGGTATTGAAGAAATTCTAGTCAAAGGAGATAAGGCAAATTTGGAACATGTTGCAATGAGTAAATAAACAAACCAATTTGTTCCTTCAGCAGTGGTACTAATTAGAACACTGGCAAAATTCCAATTAATACTTGCTAGATACTAGCAGGGTACTAAGAATATTATATGCTAGGCTTAATTTTAAAAGAACAGGCGGTACTAAAATATTACTGCTATGGAAAGTTAATACCTGTAAGCCTATTGTGAATAGAGTTAGACCAGCAAACATTTTCACAAAACTCATTCACCATCTTCAAGGCCTTTAAATAAACAAAACAGCATTTAGAACAAAACTTTTCAAACAAAACGTTATACTGCCTAAGGTAAATGCTAGTTAGTGTTGTTGGGGGGAATGGGAATTCTGTTGTTAAGGCCCTCAGCTGGTTGTAATTGGAGACCACAAAGGACACAACTGCACAAGGTCTCCAAATACAAGGTGGTGGATCCAGTCTTAGAAACTATTTTCAACTTTCAAAATCCACTAGGCAGACTCAAGCCCAAAAGGCTTGGGTCCCTTCAAGGAAACGGATCTCTTTATTTGATGTGCAGGATTATCCACATAGAGCTTTACATAATAAAGGAATTGTTGACAGTGGATGTTCCAGACACATGACTAGAAACAAGGCTTACCTTGCTGAATATCAAGACTTTAATGGTGGTCCTGTTGCTTTTGGAGGTAGTAAAGGTTACATAACTGGTAAAGGTAAAATAAAAACATGAAAGTTAGATTTTGAGGATGTGTGCTTTGTGAAAAGAATTTTCTCGCATTTCAATCTCTTTTTAGTATCACAAATGTGTGTTTTGTTGTAATAAAAGAACCAAGGTTTGTTTCATGACTCTGAATGTCATGTTTTGTCTCCTGATTTTAAGTTACCTGATGAAAAATAAGTATTAACTTAGTAGTCCCTGACAAAACAATATGTACATTTCAATTTGAGGAACATTGTTCCTTCCTGGAGGATTAGCTTGTTTAATTGCAAGGCCACAATTGATGAATTAACAAATGGCATAGGAGGTTGGAGGTCATTGTTAAACTTTTTAAAATATATACAAACTTGTCAAAGGGAAACCTTGTAAGAGGTTTACCTTCAAAGATTTTTCCAAAATGGCCCACACCTGTGTTGCTTGTTAGAAAGGGGGAAAGCAAACACAAGGCCCTCATTGTAAGGCCCAAATCAGTGAGCCTTTATTAGAACTCCTTACAACTTTCTTCGTTTTTATTTTTTTTTTTTTTTTTCTTTTTTATTTTTTTTTTTTTTTCTTTTTTTTTTTTTTTCTTTTCATTTTTTTTTCTGTTTTTTTTTTTTTATATGGGATTTATATGGACCTACATCTGTAAGGAGCTAAACCTTAAGGATTATTGCCCTGTGATCACTGATGATTTTAGCAGATTTAGTGTTGGGTGTTTTTTTTTAGAATAAGGATGAAACTAGTTGGAATCCTTAAGGTACTTTATAAGACAAATTGAGAACTCAATTGAATCAAAAAAGTTAAAACTATTAGATGTATAATGGTACAGAATTCAAGAACAATGAGGTTTATTGAATCTGTGGGTCTAATGGGATAGAAGGGATATAGTATTGCCAGATCTCCATAACAAAATGGAGTTGCGGAGAAAGAAAGAACAGGACCCTTATTGAGGTGCTAGACTATGCTTGCAGAATTCTTTTTTTTACCTAACACTTTTTTAGGGTGTGAAGCAGTTAGTACTGCTTGTTATGTTCTAAATAGAGGTTTTTTGTGAAAGCCTGTAATAAGATGCCTTATGAACTTATAACTGGTATAACATTCCAATTATAAGTTATATAAGACCTTTTAGGTGCATGGACACCATCTTGAATACCTCGACACACTGGGGAAGTTTATGGAAATCAAATGATGGGTTTTAGTTGGGTATTCTTCTAAAAAGCAAGGCTGTTTGGGTATACAATTAGAAACTCAAGAGAGTTGAAGAAAAAAAACCTGGCACATCACCTTTTTAGAGATAAACAAATGTTGCAAGAGGAAAAGACCAAATTGGCTATTTGATCTTGATTATTTAACTGATTCTATGAATTATCAACCTGTAAGATCAGAGAATCGAGCTAACAAACATGCAGGTCCACAAGAAGCTAATCAAAATGCAGGTACAAAAGACATTATTGATGCAGGGGATTCTGAAAAAGAAGATGAATCTGCTCAAGACTACTTTGTACTGCCAATATGGTCTTCTTATTCTTCAACAATCAAGAGATCAAGAGCAGAGGATGCAGGTGCAGCACCTCACAAACATCCTGATTTAAAGACAGATGAGAAGCCAGTAGATAAGGAAGATCAAGTCTTTTTGGATGAACTTGAAAGACTTAAGAGGCAAGAAAAGGATGCTAATGATGCAGCTGAAGCTCTTAGGAAGGAGTTTGCACAAGAAACTGAGAATTTGCTTATACAAGTAAGAGCTGCTAATGCTACCAGTACTAACATAGTTAATACTGTTAGCACAACAGTTAGTACTGCCAGTCCTTATGATGGACTATCCCTCTTTGATCCAACCAATCCTGAACAAGATGATTTAGAAATATCTGCACTTGAGGACATTTATAAAACTCCTACTGATGGTATCTTTACCAATTCATCTTATGACGATGAGGGTGCAGTGGCTGATTTCACAAATTTAGAAACTGTTGTGAATGTCAGTCCTATTTCCACATCAAGGATAAACTCTTTTCATCCTTCAACTTTAATTCTTAGAGATCCACAATCAGTAGTTCAAACAAGAAGTAAAGTGACTAAAAGTTCTGGAGCTCATGCTTTTGTAAGTTATGTTCAAAAGCAAAGGAGAAATAATCATAAGGACTTCCAGCATTGTTTATTTGTTTGTTTCTTGTCTCAAAATGAACCCAAGAAGATTTTTGAAGCACTTGAAAATGAAAGTTGGGTTGATGCTATGCAAGAAGAATTGCTGCAGTTTAAGATTCAGAAAGTTTAGATTCTTATAGATTTGCCTTATAGGAAGAAGGCTATTGGAACAAAATGGGTTTATAGAAATAAGAAGGATGAGAGAGGAGTTGTTGTCAGAAATAAAGCAAGGTTAGTTGCTCAGGGACATAGGCAAGAGGAAGGGATAGATTATGATGAGGTTTTTGCTCCTGTGGCCAGGATTGAAGCCATTAGGATCTTTTTAGCCTTTGCCTCTTACATGGGCTTCATAGTCTATCAAATGGATGTGAAAAGTGCCTTCCTTTATGGCAAAATTGATGAGGAGGTCTATGTGTCTCAACCACCAAGTTTTCTAGATCCTAAATATCCTCAAAAGGACTACAAAGTGGTGAAAGCTCTATATGGGTTACACCAAGCTCCCAAAGCCTGGTATGCTACTTTATCTACTTTCTTGTTGAAGAATGGATACAGAAGAGGAACTATTGATAAGACTCTTTTCATTAAGAAGGACAAACATGATATCATATTAGTACAAGTTTATGTGGATGATATCATCTTTGGTTCTACAAAGAAATCTTGGTGTGATGAATTTGAGGCATTAATGAAGAGTAGATTTTAGATGAGTTCTATGGGAGAGCTCACCTTCTTTCTTGGATTACAAGTCAAACAGAAAGAAGATGGTATCTTTATAAGTCAGGATAAATATGTTGCAGAAATCCTGAAGAAGTTTGACTTTGTCAATGTCAATGTTGGGAATTATGTTTTCCTAACTTAGTACCGTTAGTGATGTTAGTTAGTACTGATAGTTATAGTTAGTACTGACAGTACAAAGTGTTAAGTACTGATCAGTTAGTTAGTACCGTTAGTAGAAAATAGTTAGTACCGTTTAAGAGATATGTATGAGATATTATAGGAAAAGATATGTATTATCTTTTATGTGTTTTGTAAGCCTATTAGGGTTTATCCTTAGTCTATAAAAGGATCCCTCACGGCATAGTTAGAGACAGGAGTTCAATATACATCTCATACAATCATATCTCATAGTTAGTAATCTGTAATCACTTAAAGCAGATTAATAGAAATCAAGTTTAGTTATTCATTGTGCTTCTTAATACTATTGTGTAGATTCCGCATATACAATTAGTATTTATAGTTAATGTTTCTAATAGTCAAACTGTATTTCTTCAAGTTGGCTATTACCCTTAGCAGGTTGCAAAGATTTGTTCAGTTTGGGACTCACAAGTGGCATCAGAGCCTGTGAAAAACTCTGAGTAAGAAGAACAAACAAAACCAGTTATACTTCACCATCCTACAAAACTAATCATGTCTGGATCACAAGATGAAATTACACCACCACCACCACCATCATCATCACAAACACAAACACAACAACAAACTCCTTACACAGTTTCTACCATTAAACTTCCTATTCTCAAAAAGGGAGAATACGATATATGAGCCATGAAAATAGAACATTATTTAGCCCATACAAACTATCCAATCAGGGAAGTTATACAAAATGGGAATGGTCCTGTATCAATCACCATAGATACACAAGGTCAAATCAAGGTTCTGCCTCCAAGGA
>BQNB010094585.1:0-26081 GCA_026074375.1 Tanacetum coccineum
GGCTTTTTAGTCTTGGTAATGTATACTAATGGGCTTTCCCGGCCCATTAGATGGGTCCGGGTGGGCCCATTAAGGATTTTTCGGTGTCGGTTCCGGTTTTGACTGTTGACCTCTCGGAGTTGACTTTGACTTTGACTTTGGTTGACTTTGACTTTTGTTGACTTTTTGACTTGGTTGACTTTTTGGCTTTGATTTGGCTTCGTCTTTTCACACTTTTCCATTCCGTGCTCAGTTTTGTCGTTTTTGGCTTTATTTTTTTTTTGTCATTTTCTGAATATCCATTTCCTGCACAATACAAATACAAAACAAACATATATTTGGCAGTTTTTGTCTGTTTTTGGTCATTTAGGTCCGTTTTTAATGGAAAAATGTATGTGTAATTAAGCACATACCAATGACTATGGTTGTATGTGATGTAGTAGATAGATGACTGTGATGCAATATGGTATTAAATTGTGTTCATATGTTTGCGTATTAAAATGTCGCTAAAAAAATTAAAGTGGAAAAACCAATGAGTAAGTATTTAATTTAATTTTAATTTTGATTGAATATGCTTGTAATGTGTAAAAATTGAATTGGGATGTCCTAGACAATGCACTGTAATGTATAAGAATATATGTTTTAATCTATTCTGTTTAATAATGTTTTCAGGTGATACTGAATCAGATGATATTATTCAAAGAAAGGAATTGAATAAAAAGGCAACAAAAAAGGCTACTGTTAAAAAAAATCAAGCAAACAAGAAAAACAAGCGAAAATCAACTGAAAGTGAAAGTAAAAGTGAAAGTGAATCTGACTTTGCAGTTGGAACATTTGATAATTATAATGAAGTAGAACGTAGGAAAAAGGGAAAAAGGCCTGTGGTAGAAAGGGATTTTGAAGATGCAGTGTGCGCTAAAAAGAAGAGAAAAGGAAATAAACCATAAGATAATATGATGGTTGCGTATAAACCAGAAGCAGAAGCGAAAGTTGTAGAAGTGAAATCGAAAACAAATGATAAGAAAGCCATAAATTCAAGAATGTCACCCAGAAATTTGAAAAGGGTTCTCGATTCACTAACTACTTCACAACAGAAGCGTCTAAAGCAAATGGGATTTGGAGAGTTCGCAAGAAATTTTGATTTTGATTATGTGCCAGGTATGAGCTAGTAGTTAAACTATAATTATGCTTGATTTTGCTTGTGATGTGCTAGGATTTGAAAAGTAATGTCCTAGGATTTGAAGTGTGATGCCTTAGGATGCATGAAGAAGTAAATAGTCATGAGTTACGGTTAAATATGTTTGATGTTTTTTGAAAATGAGCAAGTTTGCCTGATTATTCTTGTGATGTGCTAGGATTAATTGTGATACCTTAGAATGCATGAAGATGTAAATAGGGATTAGATCTGGGTAGTTATGCTTGCCGTTTTTGAGAAAATGAATCAGTGTGCTTCATTATGCTTTTTATGTGCTAGGATTTGAACATTGATGATCTAGGATACATTAATAAGTAAGTACGGATTAGATATGGGTAATTGTGCTTGCCGTTTTTGCAAAAATGGGTGAGTGTGCTTCATTATGATTGTGATGTTCTAGGATTTGAACTGTGATAATCTAGAATGCATGAAGAAATAAATAAGCATGAGTTAGTAGTAATTTTTATTATTATGTGCCAGGTATTATGGGAATGTGGGTTGTAAAGGATTTTAATCCAAAAACATGCACACTTGTAATGGAAGATGGAAGTATGATAAAGATAACAAGAGAATTGATACATGATATGCTTGGAATACCGATGAGTGGTATCAAAGTTAAACCTCTCAAAGAAAAGAACCTATTCGATCCAGTCACAACTAAATGGAGAGGGATGGTGCCGGAAATAGTTAATCGCGAGAAGATTCATATTTCACAATTGGAGACATTTTTATGTACTTTGTCAGAGGCAGATTGGTTGTTTGATATTGGGTTTCTTTCACTATTCTTTTCAATATCTAGTCAAGGAAACAAAGACGGTACAATAAATGAAAGACTCATACCATATCTTGAAAAGATAGATAAAATCCATCAAATGGATTGGTGTTCCTATGTTTTAGAATCTTTGGTGAAAGAGTGTACTGGTTTTAGTTCTTCTGACAAATTCATAGGACCATTGCTTTTGCTTGCAGTAAGTTCACTATATTTACGTGAATGTAATTAATTAAATATAACAATGTAATGAAGTAGGATTTAAACAGTAATGTACTAGAATATAAACTGTCAAAATGTAATGTAGTAGATATAAAAGTGTAGTGCAGTAGGATATAACACACTAAATGTAGTAAATATAAAACCTGTCATGTACTATATCTTATACTGATATTAAATTATTTGTTGCAGCTTATATATGTCAATTCAACTGTGTCTAAAAACGTAAAGGTTGAAAAGACAGTTCGAGCATTCAAGGCATGTAATTCATACCTGTTGCTGAAAAGACAATAAAAGGAACTTGATTTGAAAGGGTTTGGACTTCTACCTATTGTAAAAGGTTTGCAATTCATTAAAACAAAGAAGGTTAACAAAAAGAAGAAATTGAAGAGTATAGCGGAAGACGAAGATGAAACACCTGAAAAAGTTGAACAAAAAGAAGATTTCCACTATAAAACTTTTAAGGTACTAATCTTTTTATGGTAATATGGTAGTAAAATAAACTGAAATGCATTAAACAATTAAGTGAAATGCAATAGGATGTAAGTTTGTTTTCATTGGCATGACTTTAGGTTATATGTGAATTATTATCTCTTTAAGTTTTTAAAAAGTTAACTGACAAGTGGTGTGAATTATTATTAGATGTGAATTATTATGATGTGTTAAAAAGTTAACTGAAATGCAGTACATTTCTTATGATTTAAGTTTTTAAAATATTTGGTTTATTTTTTAAGAGTTATTCTGTTTGTCTCATTTTGACTATGATGTGGTAGAAAAAGGCATGTAATGCAGTAAATTCAAATGCAGTAGAAAATAAATTGATATTCCGTAGGATGTAAGTTGGTTTAAATTGACATGAAATTAGCTTAAATTCTTGGGGTTTTTTTTATGAAAGTCATTGTGTTTTTCTGATTTTGATTTTGATGTGGTTAGATCATGTAATGCAGTAGAAAATAAAAGAATTGAAATGCACATGATTACATCATATTGTATAACATAAAAATGATGATGTATGCATGATAATGTTAATGATGTGCTATTAAAAGAACTGAAATGCACTATGTAGTAAGTTGGTTTTCATTTGCCTGACTTTAGGTTAAATGTGCATGATTATGTCTGTGATGTGCTAAAAAGTTAACTCAATTACAGTAGATTAGTTATGTTGTAAGTCTTTTCAAACCTTGGTGTTTTTATGAAATTGTTTTTGTTTGTCTGATTTTGACTGTGATGTGGTAGAAAAAGTTTTGTAATGCATTAAATCTTTGTTTATTTTTTCTTTTTTTTTTTTTTTTTTTTTTTTATTTTATTTTTTTATTTTTTTTTTTTTTTTTTTATTTTTTTTTTTTTTTTTTTTTTTTTTTGTTTTTTGGTTTTTTTTTTTTTTTTTTTTTTTTTTTTTTTTTCTTTTTTTTTTTGTTTTTTTTTTTATTTTTTATTTTTTTGTTTTTTTTTTTTTTTATTTTTTTTTTTTGTTTTGGGGGGGGGGGGGTTTTTTTTTTTTTTTTTTTTTTTTTTTGTAGTTTTGTTTGCCATGACTTTAGGTTAAATGTGCATGATTATGTTCTGTGATGATGCTAAAAAGTTTAACCTGAATTTAAAGGTAGATTAGTTATGTAGTAAGTCTTTTAAAACCTTGGTGTTTTTTAAACAAATTGTTTTTGTTTTGTCTGTTTTTGACTGTGATGTGGTTAAAAAAGGTTTTGTAATGGCACTAATCCTTGTTTATATTTAGTAAATGAAAAATATTTTAAAAGATAATAATATCAAAAAGGGAGAAAACTAATGGAGGGATACTGAAAACAAGTTGGAACACAACTTGCAATAAACTCTGATGATGAGCAGTTAAAAAATATTATAGAGAAGAGAAATTGAGTTATTTGTTACTCTTTAATTACAGATTAATAAGGCATTAAGAAATTGTAATGATAAAAGAAATGATGAATTTTTACTCTTTATAAATAAGAGATTGAAAAAGTTGAAGAAGTAGTGAATGAAAAAGATAGGGTGATTTGGAAAAAGATGTTGATGATGAAGAAAAAGATAGGGATGATGAAGAAGTATACTCCCAGATGGGGATAAATGAAGATGATGATGATAAGGATGAAAACAGTGATAACAATGACGATGATGATGAAACAGATGGGGATAATGATGATGTAACAGATGTGAATAATGATGATAATGATGAAGATGATGACGATGAAAATGATGATAATGATGAAAACGATGAAAATGATGAAAACATAAGGAATGAAAAAGAAAAGAAAGGTGGAAGTGAGAATGTGAAAGATGATAATGTGGAAGAAAGTATAACTAATATGGAACAAAAAGATGAGAATATGGAAGAAGAAAAGGAAAAGAAGGTACCAAATGATACGATTTGGGATAAAACTATGTAATTGATGAAGCTAATCTAGCTGGTGCATCAAATGCAGTGGACAGTCAAGAGACTTTGAACTGTTTTTTAGGAATGAATTGGAAGATTTTGAACCATTGAGGCAGTTACAAGAAACTGCAAAGAAATAATCAAACAAAAGAAGAAAGCAACCAGCTTTTGATAATGTTTCCATATTTAATAATCACCTGGAATCTGAAAAGATACGTGATCCATGCTTGGTTGTTCATCAGATGATTGAGGATATGACAAAACTTCCTTTGATCTCTGGTGCTTTAAAAGAATCTACTCACGATGTACCACCTGTTGATGCACGTCCATCTTCCAACAAACTAAAGTTTGAGGTAAAACGAGATAGTGATGGAATAGTTCATGCAAAGAAAATTGACGATGTATCATGTCTGCAGAAAATGGAAGTGTTAATGCGGTGGAAGTGCCTGCTCAGAAAGTTGTTAATGCTGCCTAATGTCAAAATAGCTTAAGTTCACAAAAAAGGAAGTGGCCTTAAAAGGATAAATGTTATAATTCCTAAGTAAACAAGTGCTAAAGCTATGGAAGTGCCTCATGATAAGTTGGTTGATCGGCACAATAAAGAAGTTGCTGCATTGACTCATTAAACAGCAAGACTTGCAACTAAAAATCATTAGATAATATCAAAAACTCCTAAAGAGGAAGAGAGAGTTAGCTCAAGTTTAGAAGAGGATTGTTTGTTCTATAAGTGGAAAGCGTAGAGTAAATCCCTCATTTGCTTTAGTGTCGCCATATTTTGAGAGGAAAACCATGTATACCAATCCATTTTCTCTAGCAGAGAAGAAAATTGGTTGAATACATATGGACTTACAATAGTCCAAAAGGGTAAGTTATTTACGGTATTAAAATTTATATTGTAGTGCATTACTACTAATTTCTTACTGCATTGCTACTAATTTCCTAGTGCATTATTATTTAGTTGTTTCTACATTAAAAAAATGTGCAGGGATATAATTTTCACTGGAAAAGGCTTACAAATAGAATGTATCTAGTTCTTTAGCCTTTATCCTGAAATTCAACTCTCTAGCAATATAATTGACCTATGGAGTACTATACTAAATGATGAAGAAAAATACCGAAGGAAGCAGTACTATTCTGTTTAATAATGTTTCAGGTGATAATGAAGTAGACAACACGAATAGAAACAAGGACTTACCGAAAATAACAAGAAAGAAGGTTGCTACAAAAAATGTTGTAGAACAAACTATTGAAATGGAAAAATTAGTAAGTAAGTATGTAATTTAATTTTATTTTTGATTGAAATGATATGAAGTCTGGCTGAACATGATAATTTGTGGCTGATTATGATTTTGTTTTTAAAAATTAAATGAAATGCAATATGATATTACAAATAAATAATTGCATTAGAGTTCAAGCTTGTTATGCTTGTTATGTACTAGAATATGAACGTTAATGCATTAGGTTATAATTTTATTTCAATAATGTTTTCAGGTGATACTGAATCAGATGATATTATTCAAAGAAAGGAATTAAAGAAAAAAGCAACAAAAAAGGCTCATGTTAAAAAAGATTGATAAAAAAAGAAAGCAGACAAGAAAAACAAGCGAAAATCAACCGAAAGCAAAAGTGATTCTGACTTTGTAGTTGGAACATTCGATAAATATAATGAAGTAGAATGTATGAAAAAGGGAAAAAGGGTTGCAGTAGAAAAGGATTATGATTCTGAAGATGCAATGTGCGCTAAAAAGAAGAGAAAAGGAAATAAACCAGAAGATAATATGATGGTTGCGTATAAACCAGAAGAAGCGAAAGTTGTAGATGTGAAATCAAAAACAAATTATAGGAAAGCCATAATTTCATAGATGTCACCCAGAAATTTGAAAAGGGTTTTCGATTCACTAACTATTTCACAACAGAAGCGTCTAAAACAAATGGGATTTGGAGAGTTCGGAGGATAGATGTCACCCAGAAATTTGAAAAGGGTTCTCGATTCACTAACTATTTCACACCAGAAGTGTCTAAAACAACTGGGATTTGGAGAGTTCGCAGGAAATTTTGATTTTTTTATGTACAAGGTATGAGTTAGTAGTTGAACTGTGTTTATGCTTGATTATGCTTGTGATGTGCTAGGATTTGAAACGTAATGTCCTAGAATGAATGATTATGAAAATATGAATGAGTTTGGGTAATTGTGTATTGCTTTTGTTAGAAATGAGTGAGTTTGCCTGAATATGCTTATAATGTGCTAGGATTAGAACTGTGATGCCTTAGGATGCATGAAGTAGTAAATAGTCATGAGTTAGGGTTAAATGTCTTTGGCGTTTTTCGAAAATGAGCAAGTTTGCCTGATTATTCTTGTGATGTGCTAGGATTAACTATGATGCCCTAGAATGCATGAAGAAGTAAATATGCATGAGTTAGTGTTAATTGTTTTTGGAGTTTAACTGTGATTCCCTAAGATGCATGAAGATGTAAATAGGCATGAGATATATGTTAGTTGTGTTTGGAGTTTTTGCCAAAATGAGCAAGTTTGCCTAATTATCCTTGTGATGCGTTAGGAGTTTAAATATGATGGCCTAGGATGAATGAAAATGTAAATAGGGATTAGATCTGGGTAATTATGCTTGCCGTTTTTGAGAAAATTAATCAGTGTGCATCATTATGCTTGTGAAGTGCTTGGATTTGAATATTGATGCTCTAGGATACATTAATAAGTAAATAAAGATTAGATATGGGTAATTGTGCTTGCCATTTTTCTAAAAATGAGTAAGTGTGCTTCAATATGATTGTGATGTTCTAGGATTTAAACTGTGATGCTCTAGAATGCATGAAGAAATAAATATCCATGAGTTAGTAGTAATTTTTATTTTTATTATGTGCCAGGTATTCTGGGAATGCGGGTTGTAAAAAAATTTAATCCAAAAACATGCACACATGTAATGGAAGATGGAAGTATGATAAAGATAACAAGAGAATTGATACATGATGTGCTTGGAATACCGATGGGTGATATCAAACTTAAATCTCTCAAAGAAAATAATCTATTTGATCCAGTCACAGCTAAATGGAGAGGGACAGTGCCGGAAATAGTTAATCGTGAGAAGATTTAGATTTCACAATTGGAGACATTTTTATGTACTTTGTCAGAGGCAGATTGGTTGTTTGATATTGGGTTTCTTTCACTATTCTTTTCAATATTTGGATAAGGAAACAAAGACGGTACAATAAATGAAAGACTCATACCATATCTTGAAAAGACAGATAAAATCCATCAAATGGATTGGTGCTCCTATGTTTTAGAATCTTTGGTGAAGGAGTGTACTGTTTTTCGTGCTTTCGACAAATTCATTGGACCATTGCTTTTGCTTGCATTAAGTTCACTATATTTACTTGAATGTAATTAATTAAATATAACAATGTGTTGCAGTAGGATTTAAACAGTAATGTACTAGAGTATAAAATATCACAATGTAATTTAGTAGACATAAAAGTGTAAATATATAACTTGTCATGTACTATATCTTATACTGATGTTAATTTATTTATTGCATCTTATATATGTCAATTCAACTGTGTCTAAAAACGTAAAGGTTGAAAAGACAGTTCCAGCATTCAAGGCATGGAATTCAAACCTGTTGCTGAAAAGACAACAAGAGGAACTTGATTTGAAAGGGTTTGGACTTCTACCTATTGTAAAAGGTTTAGAATTCATTGAACCAAAGAAGGTTAACAAAAAGAAGAAATTGAAGAGTATAACAGAAGACGAATATGAAACAGTAGAAAAAGTTGAACAAAAAGAAGATTTCCACTATAAAACATTTGAGGTACTAATCTTTTTATGGTAATATGGTACCAAAATAAACTGAAATGCATTAAACAATTAACTAAAATGCAATAGGATGAAAGTTTTTTTCAATGGCATGACTTTAGGTTATATGTGAATTATTATGTCTGTGATGTGCTAAAAAGTTAACTGAAATGCAGTAGATTTCTTATGATTTAAGTTTTATAGATAGTATTTGGTTTATTTTTTAAGAGTTATGATGTGGAAGAAAAAGGCATGTAATGCAGTAAATTGAAATGCAGTATGATGTAAGTTGGTTTTAATTGACATGACATTAGCTTAAATGTGCATGATTTTGTCTATGATGTGCTAAAAAGTTAACTGAATTGCAGTAGATTAGTTATGTTGTAAGTCTTTTTTAACCTTGGTGTTTTTTATGAAATTGTTTTTGTTTGTCTGATTTTGACTGTGATGTGGTATAAAAAGTCTTGTATTGCAGTAAATCTTTGTTTATATTTAGGAAATGAAGAAGAATTTAAAAGATAATCTGCTGAAAAGGAGAAACTTAATGGAGGATACTGATAACAAGCTGGACACTGCTTCTGATGACGAGGAGTTAAAAAATATTATTAAGAAGAGAAATGAGTTATTTGTTACTCTTTATAAAAATAATGAGGCGTTAAGAAATGTTATTGAGAAGAGAAATAAGGAATTTGTTACTCTTTATAAAGATGAGATTGAAAAAGTTGAAGAAGATGATGAGGATAAAGACAGGGATTTAGAAAAAGATGATGATGATAAAGAAAAAGATGAGGTTGATGATGATGATGCACCAGATGGGGATAATGATGATAAAGGTGATGATGATAAGGATGAAAACAATGATGAAAATGACGATGATGATGAAACAGATGGGGATAATGATGATAATGATGAAGATGATGACGATGAAAACGATGATAATGATGAAAACGATGAAAACATAAGGAATGAAAAAGAAAATAAAGGTGGAAGTGATAATGTTGAAGACGATAATGTGGAAGAAGGTATAACTGATGTGGAACAAAAAATTGAGAATGTGGAAGAAGAAAAGGAAAAGAAGAAGGTACCAGATGATATGGTTTGGGACCAAACTAAAGCTATTGTCCCATTTGATGATTACCATGATTATGTGATTAAGGTATAACATATCTGGTGTAACCCATGTAATTGATGAAGCTAATGTAGCTGGTGCATCAAATGTAGTGGACAGTCAAGAGAATTTGAACTTTTCTTTTAAGAATAAATTGGAAGATTTTGAACCATTGACGCTGTCATAAGAAAAAGGAAAGAAATATTCAAACAAAAGAAGAAAGCTACCAGTTTTTGATGACCTTTCCATATTGAATACTCAGCTGGAATCTAAAAAGATACGTGATCCAAGCTTGGTTGTTCATCAAATGATTGAAGATATTACAAAACTTCCTTTGATCTCTAGTGCTTTAAAAGAATCTACTTACGATATACCACCTATTGATGCACGTCCATCTTTCAACAAAATAAAGTTCAAATTAAATCGAGACAGTGATGGAAAACTTCATGCGAAGAATATTGATGATGTATCATGTGCTTCAGAAAAGGGAATTGTTTATGCGGTGGAAGTGCCTGCTAAGAAAGTTGTTAATGCTGCCAAAGACAAAACAGTTAAAGTCACAAAAAAGGAAGTGCCTAAAAAGATAATTCTTAAAGCTGCGGTAAAAACAAGTGCTAAAGCTGTGGAAGTGCCTCATGATAAAGTTGTTGATACGGCAAAAAAGAAAGATGCTACAATGACACCATTTAAACAGCCAAGACCTACAACTAAAATCATTAAAGATGATTATCAAACGCCTAAAAGAGGGAAAAAGAGAGTAGCTCAAGTTTTAGAAGACGATGTTGTTCTAAGTGGAAAGCATATGGTAAATCCCTCATTTGCTTTAGTCTCACCATATTTTGAGAGGAAAACCATGTATACAAAACCATTTTTTCTAGTAGAGAAGAAAATTGCTCATTACATATGGAGTTACAATAGTCCAGAAGGGTAAGTTATTTACTGCATTAAAATTTATATTGTAGTGCATTACTACTTATTTCTTAATACATTGCTACTTATTTCCTAGTGCATTTTTACTTACTTGTTACTGCATCTAAAAAATGTGCAGGGATATAATTTATACTGGAAACGACTTACAAATAGAATGTATCTGGTTCTTTAGCCTTTATATAACAACCCAAAATTTTCATCAATGCAAAATCAACCTATTTTATTATGATCACATTTGTACGGGGAAATTTTCCCTTTATTACATTCTATTATGTAACATTGTTTACATAGCAAACTAAACAAGTTCACACAACCTACCTATACTATCTATATCCATGTAAACCTTCTAATATTTCAAGTCAATATTTTGATATCATTTTTACCAAGTACATTAACCATTTAACGTACTTTTAAAGACATTACCTCAAAACAAGCATTGAACATTAACGTTTACATCAAAACCCTAAATATATTTAATTAATACATATAAAATGAATGTACAAATATTCAAAGCATTTGTACAAGTATCAATACACAACATTAGAAATAAAAACTCCCTCTAAATCTATGTACAAGTCCTTAAAAGCTCAAAGTACAAGTCATTAAGCATAACATCTAAAATAGTCGTTTTACCTTCGTTTTCATTCTAGTTTCTTTTCCACCACTTTTGTACAAGCTACTACACTCAATGTACAACATGTAAACCCTAATTACTCTACTCCTAAGCTCTCATACACATTTTAAAAAAACCTAAACCATAAAACAAAACCCTAAACCCTAATTTCACTTTAACCTTGAAACTAAACCCTAAAACCTAAAACTAAGCCCTAAACACTAATCCTAAACACTAAACCATAATCCTAACACTAATCCTAAACCTTAATCTATCCTAAACCCTAGACTTAACTCAAAGAAAAACCCAAAAACCCTAGCAAACCCGTTACACCCTTAAACTAGTTCATAATTTTTAGAAATCTGATCCGTTGATAAAACATAAGATCTGGGAAAAATCAATAGGTTCTGGGTATTAAGTAAAAATACTAGGTTGTAGCCCTATGTCTTGTGATCATTTTTCTGGTGGAATCAACCCGATTCGACGTCGGATGAATTAGTTATAGCCGAAATGGCAAAGGTGCGCAGATTCTGCACACCTGTAGTAAATGGCTATTATCTCTAAATTTTTGTATAGTAACCCCCAAATATGTAAAACTAAACGTTGTAGAGGACTCAAATATCTAACAATGCTCACTGGTTTGAACTTCATCGGAGTTACGGTTTGTAAATGGCAACCATTTTACCGAGACTGATGTTGGCTGTCCAAAAACAGCCATGTATAAATCAAACCAAACACCCCTAAAACGTCTAGAACCACCATGATATCATCACACCCTCACCCTAGCACCTCTATGACACCACCCTTATGACTCCATAGCAGCTTACAAGTACCTTAAACACATTCCATGGCCACCAAGAAGCTACATCATCACCTTGTTGTTTCTTTTCTAGCCAAACACACAAACACCCCAAAAATCCTTCCACCTTGCATTCTAGCTCTTCTAGCTTCCAACACTCATCATCTAGCCTTTTCTTGTCACCCTCCTAGCTGATCTAAGTCATAACTCTACAAGCTTGACACCTTTCATGGCTAAATCTTGGTCCCTAAGTGTTCAAGTACTATAAATAGCCATAACCCTTTCATTCTTCAATCTCACACCTTCAAACTCAAACCCAAACCTTTGCCAAGAGCTGAAGTGAAGCAAAAAAACCAAGAAACGAATCCCCGAAGGTCAAGTTCTAGGCGTACGAGTGTAATAAACCCCATTCGACCCATTCTTCAACCCGTATGCTCAAATTCTCGTTCAATAAGCTAAATTTCTGTATTAGTACTCTTATAAGGTAATAATAATCATACATGAACTCTTGTTAAAATCCTTGAGCTTAAAAACCATGCGTTTTTATTTAAAAACCCTAAAACGACCCGTTTTGATTTCTAGCTTAACGAATCCTTATTCTAAACATTTGTTACGTTAAAACATCTTATTTTTGCTTATTCTAATAAGCTATAACATGCAAATATCATTTAGAGTCTTAAAATAAGCTTGCAGGGTATTTTGGACTTGTTTTGTAAATATTTTCCATGCAAGGGGTATATATTGTAACTTTTTGAAACTTATACCTATAAGGGCTGAAAATGTCATTATTTCAAAGTTATAACTATAAGGACCTATTTTGCCAAGTTTCAAAGTTAAAGGTTTAAATTGTATATACTTTATATATAAAGGACTAAACTTGTAAAAGTTTATAATCTGAGGGTATATTTTGCCATTTTTGCAAACTTAATAAAATATTATATTTTTATATATAAATTATAAAAATATATATTAATATTATAAAACTTGATTTTATTAAAAACCCGACACATTTGTCGTTATTAATCACCGATCGTCGCATTATAAATCAATTACGTTACATATTTAACGTAACTTATCATCAACTAGCTTTTGAAGAAACTTAACATTTTTTCCGTACCAACGTTAGTAGGAGCTCATTTGAAGGGGTTTCATTTGGGTATACGTTTTGACGAGTTTGTTGGGTTTACGATTTAAAGTGCCCTGGCTCCTCAAACGTTTACTACATGACCTCTGAATTATGATGGCCCGAACAGTGATGCAATAAATCTATAATAAGTTCAATCAAATGATATTACATTATGACATAAAACATATTCAATCAAACTAAGACTTGACATATTACCCAGGTTATGTGACGAAGCCGTTACTTTCATTTCATATACTTTTGCCATCAATCAGATTTCACTGTACTGTTAAGGTGAGTTCATAGCCTCACTTTTAAATCTCTTTAATGTTTTCATAAACCTGTAAGGGATACATGCTATAAATTATGAATACAAGTGTTTTTAAAACTATATGCTATTCTGATATACTATTACAACTAATGTCTAAGTCACTTTATGCCAAAAGACCTCCACTATCATGGACCATTAATCACTTGTGAGTGAACGCGAATATTATGGATAGGGCTATCGGGATTGACGAATCCCGTTTGTGTTAGCCGGATAGGTAACCAAACGCACTATATTTGAATCTCATAGGTATATGGCAATTGCCTACACCGAGGGCCATTATCATTATATATATCATTGTTGATATATACACAAGTCCATTTTTTGTGTGCAATGACTTAGAACAATTATAAATACCAAACATTGCAATACTACTTATTTTCTATAAATCAATGCAAAAATCATTAACGAACTATGGTATAACAAGGATCTCCTAGTTTATTATCATAAAATCAATGAAATTCGCTCAAGCCTTTGTGTTACTCTTTTAATTCAATGTTATCTAGGATAATTGACCCAACTTAAGTACGAAGTGGACGGACTTGAAGATGGCTAAATTGTATACAGTCAAACTTTACGGTTTCTAGATTTAGGACCACCTTTTGTAAAACTCTGATGAATAAATAATGATACCCAAATTTTCAAAAACGACTATTATGAGATCGTTTTCTAGATTATGACCTGTTGTACTATGAAGTAATACCCCAGATTAGCTTCCCACTGCTATAAGTAAAAAGGGGGTGTTTACACATAACTAATTTAAAGAAGATAAGGAGACATAGGGTCCCCTTGTCCTAAGGCCCTTGTTTTCCCTAAAATTGCCAAGCTCACTCATCATTCGACATTGAGAGTATTATGAGACACTAGACCACACAAGTCATCAACCATTTAAACCAAAATTGGATGAAATCCAAACTTTACTCTGAATATTGCAAAGATAGTTCCAATCCCATGATGTCCATAGCCCTTTTAAGTCTCAACTTTAAAAAAAAAAAGCACAAATGTGGAGGGTCCAGCATCAACGATGATATAAAGCATCAACTCTTATGTTAACATGATATTGTTGGATATACGACGACCAGGCACATATGATGATTTGTTAATACTCACAACATTCGCCAAACCTTCCTACATTTTGTTAGTAATAATCTTACTAATACATTTGCGTATCGTATCACAACAAGAAATTGTACGATAATAATTAACATGAGAGGGAGTAGAAACCTTAGGGATAAGAGTAATGATTGTATGGTTTAACTCTTGAAGAAGTTTACCATTTATGAAAAATCCTTCATAGCTAGACACATGTGTTCACTAATGATATCCCAAGCATGTTTAAAGAAACTTGCTGAAAACCCATCAGGTCCCGAGGAATAATTATCACCAATAGAAAATATTTCCGACTTAATCTCTTCATTAGTAACAAGTCCTGCCATACCTTCCGCTTTGGATTCATCTAAACGAGTGCCAAACAATCCCTCAGTTAAAAGATGAATGTAACTACCCTCCACACCAAGGAATTGCTCAAAATGGCTAACAAAAGTGTAAGGAACCGCTGCTCCTTCAAACTCAATTCCATTACAATCTTTAACCAACCGAATCTGACTTCTATGGTTTCTTCTCTTGACAAAATTATGAAAGTATGCTGAGTTAGAGTCACCAACCATTAACCATTCTACTTTCGCTTTCTGTTTAAGGAAACTGATACTAACTGAACCGATAATGGAGATACAAAGAACAAAAAAACAATAAAAAAGTTAGTAGGTGATCAACTTTTTAGAGGCCGATCTCTCTCCCAATAATGATATCAAATCACTAAACCATTAATAGGATTCAACATAATAAGTATACAATCCTAATGCCTTATTTATAATGAAAGATGTCCTTGTTGACAAAGAAAATGTAATAAGATACAAAATAAAATACTAATAAGGAAACTATAATAAGGTTCTTAAACAATATCTCCCGGGGACCCCAAAAACACCCTGTCCTCCAAGGTGTTTGCTATCAAACAATGTCACTGTGAGTAACTCTATATGATTCCAAACTTCCTGAAACTGCTTCTCTTTGCATGTCAGTCATCAAGAAGCTTAAAATGTTGGAACATGATATTCCAGTTTCTTCCTGGTTGATGGTAAATAATCCCTTAATTCCATGTTCGTCTCTCTTGTCCCCTCCCCAATCACAGTGAAGACCCCAAAAGTCCTTAAATCAAACTCAACATGAATTTTCCACTTCCCCCCCCTTGTCCCCCCCACCAAAAATCAGTCCACATTATTGTTTTCTTAGACCCATGAGAGGGCACATCCTTCTCCGTACATCGTATTGATCTCCTTCCCCAAACGTGATCCTGTATCACTTAGTTGTGTTGTTGAATTCTGGGAGATCCAATGCATGTACTAATGCCTTCTGAATTCAAATTCTTAAGTATATTGTTTTCTTTGTGGTAGGTTTTCCCCACCATATCCATCATCAACTTCTAAACATGTGACAAGAGCACCTAAAAACCAATGGTCTTTCCACATACTTCTCCACTCCACCTTCACTATTGAAACTTTGCCCACTATTTTCTTCAAAGCGTAGGGTATTTTGCGTCGGTTTTGCGAGTACCATGGTTGTTAATTGTGGCAATATGGGATTTCGAATGAAAGATTGAATTAGATTCTTCAGCTCTTCAATCTTTTAATTCCAATCTTCGTGCCTCTTATCCTCTTAAATCTTTTGATTCCATTCTCCATGCCCATTATCCACATCATAAGCTCTAATATCCATTTGTTCCCGTCTCTCAGCAAGTTTTTCATTGATCTCCCACATATCCATCTCCATACTTTGTTGCACGATTTTGATCATTTGTTCAAATCTTACTGTCTCTTGATAGACCTTTTTATAAGCCTCCATACTTACTCGATGCTCTTCCATTATAACCTGCCATAAATGAGATATTGATACCTGAGATCAAAAGAAGATTTAACCTTTTTTTATGAACAATTTGATTTATTGGTGGTGAAAAGTGATTGGATGAATAGAAATTTCTAGATGTGAATAGTGATTCGCATGAATAGTGTTCTAATGAACCGAATCGCTAATGGAGATACAAAGAACAATAACAATAATAAAGATAGGTGATCAACTTTTAAGAGGCCGATATCTCTCCAAATAATGATATCAAATCACTAAACCATTAATAATACTCAACATAATAAGAATACAATCCTAATGCCCTATTTATAATGAAAGATGTCCTTGTTGACTAAGAAAATATAATAAGGAAACTAAATAAATAATAATAAGGAAACTAATAAGAAGGTTCTTATCAATACTCCCGGCCCCAAAAACACCTTGTCCTCAAGGTGGTTACTCAAAATTTCCGTGAGTAGACTCTAGTAACCCAAACCTTCCTTTGAACTGCTCTCTTTGCATGTCGGTCATCAAGAAGCTCAAAATGTTGGAACATGATATTCCAGTTTTTTCCTGGTTGATGGTAAATAATCCATGGATTCCATGTTCGTCTCTCTTGTCCCCTTCCTAGATCACAGTGAAGCCCCTCTAAAGTCCTTAAATCAAACTCAACAGGAATTTCCACTTCTGCACCAAAAATCAGTCCACCAAATTGTTGTTTTCTTAGACCATGAGAGGGCACATCCTTCTCCGGTACACGTGATTGATCTCCTTCCCCAATCGTGATCCTGTTCTCTTAGTTGTTTGCTGATTCTGGAGATCCAATGCATGTACTAATGCCTTCTGAATTCAAATTCTTAAGTATATTGTTTCTTTGTGGTAGGTTTTCCCCACCATATCCATCATCAACTTCTAAACATGTGACAAGAGCACCTATAAAACCAATGTATTTCACCTCCTTCTCCACCTTGTCGCTACTGAAACTTTGCCCACTATTTTCTTCAAAGCGTAGGGTATTTTGCATCGGTTTTGCGAGTACCTTGGTTGTTACTTGTGGCAATATGGGATTCCGAATGAAAGATTGAATTAGATTCTTTAGCTCTTCAATCTTTTGATTCTAATCCTCGTGCCTCTTATCCTCTTAAATCTTTTGATTCCATTTTTCATGCCCATTATCCTCATCGTAAGCTCTAATACCCATTTGTTCCCGTCTCTCAGCAAGTTTTTCATTGATCTCCCATATATCCATCTCCATACTTTGTTGCACAATTTCCATCATTTGTTCAAATCTTACCGTCTCCTGATAGACCTTTTTATAAGCCTCCATACTTACTCGATGCTCTTCCATTATAACCTGCCATAAATGAGATATTGATACCTGAGATCAAAAGAAGATTTAACCTTTTTTTAGGAACAAGATGATTTTTTGATGGTGAAAAGTGATCGAATGAATAGAAATTTCTAGATGTGAATAGTGATTTGTATGAATAGTGTTCTGATGAACCAAATTGCTAATGGAGATACAAAGAACAATAACAATAATAAAGATAGGTGATCAACTTTTAAGAGGCCGATCTCTCTCACAATAATGATATCAAATCACTAAACCATTAATAATACTCAACATAATAAGAATACAATCCTAATGCCTTATTTATAATGAAAGATGTCCTTGTTGACTAAGAAAATATAATAAGGAAACTAAATAAATACTAATAAGGAAACTAATAAGAAGGTTCTTATCAGAAATGTTCCTCGTCTAGAACCGCGTCCTTGAATGCATTGAGATAAACAACCTCTTCATCCCTTAGAAAAAAATTAGACGGGTCACGATCAATAGCAATTTGCACTTCGTTAAGTTCCATTCTCAGTTTAGTCACATGGTCATAATGGTTACCATGTTCATACAATAACTTGCGGAAAGGAGTCTTAAGCATCTTAATTAACCACTCGGAACATGTTGTGCCCCACTACATTATTCGACAAGTTTGTAGTAACAACTTCTTTAAACTTCTCTTTAAAAACAAGAAAATTAGCGAATTTGAACGGTTTAGGTTTGGAAGTTTTAGTAATAGGAATGTTCAAAAAACAAGGCGAGTGATCCGAGATCCTATAAGGTTGGAAAACCGCATATGCACCTGGGAACAAATCATTAAAGATGTTACTCATAACGCGATCAATCTTTTTCTGAATTCCAATCCCGCGTTTAGGTTTCTGATTCCACATGTAGTGTAGACATGTAGAATTGATATCCATGACTTAAATATGTTCAACACATTTTTTAAATTTTCTCATACCAAGATTAATAATCGACGATCCAAAAAAATTATCTTCTAAATTAACAGATGAATTAAAGTCTCCAGGAAGAGTCCATGGTCTATCACGAAAAAAGCATTTATGCACACACAGATTCTGCCATAATGCCCTCCTGTCCTTATAAAGACTATCGTCATACATAAACGAGCAATAGAAAATCTTATTTTCAGCTTTAATCCTTTTTTATACATGCATAAATTGGTTAGTGTGAGAACACGACCAACAACCATCGCCAAATTCCGTATTCTCAAACCAAGAATTATTCGAGTACCTTTCGTACATAGATTCCCATTAGACGTCTAATCCCATCTCCTGCAAATCCTTTTACAAATATTAAATAAGCCAGAAACATCAACATGAGATTCTAAAATAGCACACGTACTCATATTGTTCTCATAAACAACCTGTTAAACCTCTTTTTGTTTAGGGGCGCAATTTAAGCCCCTAATATTCTAAGAAGCGATGCTAAACATTGGGAACATTTATGTTAGGAGTACTTGCTCCTGTATTTAAATAGATATATTGAATGTAGTTTTTGGTAACATTGTGGTTGGTATTAGTAATAAAGCATATTGTTTCATCAAACACGTTCTCAACGTCATCCTCGTCCTCTTCGTCGATACTAACACTAATATTAACATGATCAGTAGCATACGTATTAACTACCTTTTTACCTTTGTCAAGAACATTGTCAACATCAGTATTAAGCAAATCAAACGGATTCAAAAGAGGTATTGACCCCCTGGTCAAACTAGAGGCTTCCTTTTGCACATTTACTTGCTTAGATACAGCAGCAACGTCACTGAATCTTGGTTTATACTCAAACTTGGATTTATGCTTAACAAATGATTTAAAGTTACCATTATTTTCCCTTCTCTTAACCAAACAAAATCCTTCATTATCCATGACCTAATCCTTATTAGCATCTATACTTTTGGCCTAAGGACAGTCTATCACATGGTATGCCAAAACACTACACATCCCACACCGGGTGGCTTCCATTCATATTCAATGTGTATCGTTTCTTGAGTATATCCTTCTTTTTCAAGCTTAGGGATAGCCACAACCAACTCTTCAATTAGTTCCTTATCCGCTTTCACCTTAACCATTTCTCTCGCGTAACTACTACGTCCCCAAGATTCTAGGAACATAGTATTAGTGTACGATCTAACAACATAGGAGTAAACCAAATCAATCAGGAGGTATAGGCCGCAAGCGAACCTTGTGCATTTTTAAAAAAAAACCCACGCACGAGAACCTTAGAAATATCTTCTTTAATGAGATTTACCGATGGTGTCCACTTATTTAAGAAAATGGGTGATCCACGAATCATCCAAGGATCATTCTATAACACACTTTTAGCACCATGAAGCAAAGAGAATTTGAAGAAGAAGTAACCATTCGCATTCATTGTCACCTTTTAGATTCAATACTTCCCCCATGTATTCCAAATATACATTTCCACAACATGGAAAGCCACCTTTTTACTAATAAAATATCCATAAAGTGAATTCTTTAATCGATAGCAGAATCCTTCAACTGAAGCCATATCGGGATAGCAACACAAAATCAGCCTTATCAGCACATAAGACCAAGTTTTATGAAAAGATTGCTTTAGAGTTAATAGAAATAGTTGTACAATGTTGGCATACAAAATCAACTCTGGTATGTTTGAGTCGATGCACTAGGTTAGAGTAATATAAAATTTCCCAGACTTTGTGTTTCCCCGACTAGCTATCCATCACCCTGTTTCGTACATTGTTTGATAGAACAAACATGTTTTGTTACGTACATCATTTTTTATAAACCATATTGACTAGCAACCTGTCATATCGCAGGAAAATGGGATGCTACAGGCAGTCTAAATATGACCCTCCATTCTCTCTTGCCGTCATGATTTTTAGTTTGTTATTTTTGTCATAAGTCCCATGTAATCTTTTTCATACTAAACCCTGTTTGTTTGTTACACATAACCATTCCTACCACCCCACCCCCTTATTATCCCTGAGTTTCTTGCTGCCTTCCTCATTAAAAATAAACCCAAAGTTACCATCGTACCTAATAAATAGGATCAAGAATAACAGTGTTGGGAATATTATAACTAGTTAACCATAACTACTACGAGTACAATCAATGATATGGATCTAGTTTAGCATATATGATTAACACACAAATAGTATGAGAAAGCTAACCTTTGATGAATGACTTGAATGAATCAAACGAGAACTAAACCTGTAAAACTTAGTGGTAATTACCACCGTTCTTTGGTTGCATCACCAACACTCTAAACCAAGTATGCCAAGATTTCTAGTCCTTGCTTCACATATCACCACAAACAAACAATTGGTTATAAAACTATGCTTCCAGAATCGAATACCAAAACAAGCCTTAGTTGCCTATACCGAAAACCAGGAACTAAAAATGGGTTCTGGCCTAATTCGGTTGTACCGAAAATCACCAAAACAAAACCCTAATTGTTTCTACTTGTTGTCACACCTTGAGAACCTATAAACCATAAAAGCTATAAACCTGCTGGAAGAGATGTGGGATCAAATCACACTTCGAAAAACCCTTTTAGGGATTACCAAAAAGGGCAGTAGGTTTTTGGATCAACCAAAAAACAAAAAAAAAAAAAAAAAAAAGGGATGTTTTACCTCTAATTAAGGTTTATTAGAAATTAGTTGTTTTTATATGAGGTTAGAGGTGGGTGTTTATATAGGCATCAAACCCTAGTCTAGATACACTAGGATTCCTCAAATCTTTTTCTTATCACAATATCTTCTCCGTAATTATAAAATTAATCCCAAAACCTTTCTAGAACCCTCCTAGGGCCCGGCCACAATGGAAGCACCTACAAGGTTCGGGTTTTGTCAATTTTAGTCCCTTCGGTTAATATATAAATAGTCGTTAAATTAACGAAAACTAACGGTTATTTAAATGATTACGTGAAGCATATTAAACCTTTAATAATAAGTAATTATATATTAAATGTTTAATAAACATACTATTCGTGTCTTAACGTGTGTGCCCCCAGTAGGCTCACGTATTTCTGGTCGTATAACATGCGTATCCGACTCCCACTCACCAACAACTCCCACTTGGGAGTAGGAGTAGCATACTTCATTTATACCAACAATGGAAACGTCTAGCAACACTCGCATTGCCATAAACTAGAAATACTTGAGATGTTGTTTCAAGAAAAACTCTAAGCTCAATGGTTATGTATTTCTTGCTTCCATCATCCCTTTGTTACAGATACCGTTAAACCATGGATATGGATCCTAACTCATTCCATATAGTTTAACTATTTTAGTTTCTCGTTATAGAAGTTAATTTAGATATACCAAATGTAATTAAGAATCATCTTAAATTACCCTTTGGGTACGGCCATACAATTATCTAATTAATTCTGGAGAGGGCCCATGGTATCATTCTGTACATATCAAGTGGAGGAATAGATTCTTTATTGAATATAAGTGTTGTGGATACTGCTTTACATCACTTCCAAAAATAGCCTTTATGACTACCTTTTTCAGGATATCGTTTGACTTATAATCAAAAAGTGATATCCACATATACAGAACGAGCTTGCATCTCAAGTCTAAGGATGACTTACTTAACCATTTTTGATATCTTACTCATGACGAGGATCCAAAAGTAAATATTCGAAGTTTGGGGTGTCCAATATGCATCCTTTGTGAATAACATATGACTTTGGCGGGAACAATCCATATATTCAACTAATACAACCAGCACTCACATTTACCTTATGTAACAATATTCCCATATTGTTAACCGATAATGGACATATTTAGAATGATGGAATCATTCACGAATTAAACATGCAAATATAGGATAACAATTATTATATGAATGAAAAACAAACACCAAGTATCTTTATTCATCAGTAAATAAAAATTGTTTTACAATCTCAATTATCCAAATACTAAAAAACACAGATTTACATGAGAATACTAGCTAGAAGCATTCCTATATTCTGAGTATGTTCTGAATGCTTAGCCAAATGTAACGCCTTAGTAAAGGGCCAGCTAAGTTGTCATATGGGTGAAAATTTTCTAACTTTATGTCGCCCAATTCAATAACTTCACAAAGGAAATGAACTTTGGCATGATAATGTCTAGCACCTTTAGTGATTGCTGATTCGTTAGCTATAGTAATTGCTCTGGTATTGTCACAATACATTGTTATAGGTTCTTCAATTGTGGGAACAACACCAAGCCCATAAATGAATTTTTTAATCCAGACCGCCTCATTTGAAGCGTCGTAAGCAGTTATATACTCAGCTTCTACAGATGAAGTTGCGAAGATGCTCTGCTTAGTACTTTTCCAGTCCACAACACCTCCATTTAAAACGAATACATATCTGGTCTGAGACTTGAGGTCATCAACATCTGTCAGATATCCAGCATCAGTGTAACAAGAAACCCTGAGCTCTCGTTTTATATCACCACCGTAAACCAAAAACATATCTTCAGTATTGCGAAGATACTTTAGAATGTTCTTAACAGCAGTCCAATGTAGATCTACTAGATTCTTTTAAAATCGGCTTGTTATGTTATGAGCGAACGCAACATCAGGGCGAGTGCATCTCACAACATACATAATAGATCCCACAGCTGAGGTGTGACAACCATGACTTGAGCAGGTTAGTCAAACCGTTAGTGTTGACTTAGGTGCCTGTTGTAATGTATGGTTTATATGATTTGATGTGTTTATGTGTGTTTATATGTGTTTATGAGGTATTGGTAATCAATCTATTGAGTGTGATCATCTCAATGAGATTGGAATGGTGATGAAGTTCATTTCGTTCACTTTTGAGTGACAAGGAAATGATTGTTGAGATTTGAGCATTTTCGTGTTAAATGTGTAAGTATTATTACGTATACGTATTTTTGTGTTAGTAATTCAAGATAAGTTTGGGGGTTAAGTTAAGAGAAATGAGTTATTTGATGGAGAAATTTCATTTTAATCACTTATAGTGATAATGGAATTGATTGGGTATTTTGAGAGAATTGTTTTGGTTAATATGTGGATGCCTAGGTGATGAATTAAAATGAGAAGCGTGTCATTTGTGAAAGAAATGAGTTGTTAAAATAAGAGAGTTTTTGGTAAACTTTTCATATATAGAAAGTGAATTTGGAAATGAAAAGTTATTTTTAGAAAGTAGTTTTCAAGCAAAATGGTTTACCAAATTAGCTTAGGTTTTTATAAAACTTAAGGTATTGAAGGTAATTAATTAATAATTTTTTTTTAAAATAATATTTTTTTTGGCATGAATAGTAAATACGAAAATTAAAGGGAAAATTAGAAAAGAAAAAAAAAGAGAAAAGAAACTAGTTTGAGTCCTAATCTAATACCTAGTTATAGTTAATCTAAAACACTTCTAGGTAGCCTATAAATACAAAACAAAAATCCCTAACCCCCCATAGGTGAAATCGGCAAAACCAAAGGAGAAAAAGAAGAACAACATATTTAGGGTTTTCTTTTAAGGTAATTTTTAATCTTTGTGTAATTCTAGTTAATTAATTTTCAATTATTGTAATCCAAGTATGATGGATTAGGGCTTATAAATTAGGGTTTATAAATTAGGGATTTAATTTTCTGGAAGTTATAGTTTAATGATGATTGGTTGATCATTAGTTTAATGGGTTACGTGTTTTGATCATGCGTTAGGGTTTAGATCGCCCGAATTAATTGTTTAATTCACTGCAGAAAGTTAGGCAGTTTTGTAACGAGCATAACTCAATTATAAATTATCAAATAAATAATTTACAACATACTGGAGATAACCTCAGAGAGTCTACTTTCCAGAAAAGTTGGCCTCATAAGTTTTTATGGTCGGGAAGTGGGCCAAAAGGGCGTTACAAAATCAGTGTGTAAAACAGTGACGAATTTCAGTTTTGGTTTTGAATTTTCTAAAAATACTTAGACATCTAGTTAGAAGCTAAAACTCCCGTGGAAGTTAGTTTATATATTGTGTGTGATCCTTGAATTTTTTCTAAGCATGAAAGGAGGTCTAAAGTGGTCAGGTAGTGCCATACTTTTAGAAGGTCATATTCTGGACGAATTTTGAACACTTTGGATTAATGAATTTCTAAAGGGTATTTGTAAAATGGTAATGGATTTGGGAGAGCTATGAGAGGTTCATAGGACATATATGTAGCATGACGAATTTTGGTTTGAATTATGAGAGTGTTTAAGTAGTGCGTTTAAGACGTGTAAGTGAGTATAAAATTCTGCTCTAATCCAGAAAATTTAAAGTGTAGTATTGAAGTGTAAATGGTATATATAAGAGTTGGAAAAGGTTTAAAACAAGTACAGAACTATGGTAGATAGCTTAGATATCCATCATAGTTAAGGTTACATCATATTAGGTTGAATGCCTAATTGATGGTAGCTTATTGTGTGCTTAATTGTTTAGATTATCCGTGAAGTGTTTGTGAAGCTTTTGTTGGATTCTTTTGGGAAGCTAAGCATGAGGTGAGTTTCATAGTCCCTTTTTTTAATGTTTTTAAATTGGGATGGAAATGATGCTAAGTGTTTTGGAAAACGTTTTGAATTGCTGTGATTATGTGTTTTGATTAAGTGTGGACATTATGTGACTGCATATGGCTTGTTGTTGCATGATATTGTGTTGTGTTGAGGATCATTAATAGTGGGGCTGATCATCTCACGGATCGTTAATTTGAGGATTGATCAACTTAGTGAATTGGTATGGGTCCAGGCCTAAATATAAGCTTCAGCTGGTAGACTTTTAGGTGCGTAAGTGACATATTGGATCGGGGGTAACGTTCCTACCCAATGGTTGATATTTGTTGGATCGGGGGACACGTTTCGTTCTCATGTTTGTGTTTGGTTGCATAATTGTCCTATATTGTTTTGTTAATCACAGTAATTGGTTTGAAAGGTTTATAATGTGAGTCTTAAACCTATGACTCTCACCAACCGTTGTGTTGACGTTTTTAAGCATCATTTTCAGGTGAGCTTATGGTGCTAAGATAGAGCGAAGTGGCTAGAAGAGACCGTAGGATGCTTGGAGTTATTTATGCTTTCTGTTTGAATAAATGCGTTTGCATGAATTGTTTGGATTATGTTTTTGCATGTCATTTATTGACGAGACCTCTTTCTCATTAATAAAGACACCATTAGGTTTTGGGTATTGTTATGACACTTTGTGTCTTTGCTTTACTTTAGTTTTCATTTTTAGTATTCTCTATATAGACACCATGTGTTGTGATGATATCCATTCTTGTTTACGCCTCGCGTTTCCGCCTTGGCGGGGTGTGACAGATTGGTATCAGAGCCTTTGGTTATAGAGAACTAGGTGGTTGAGCCTAGACTATAGCTTAAGGGTCCCTCATATAGTTGCATTTTAGGGCATAAGTGTTTGTGTACGTATATACCGTATGTTCCCGCTACCTAAAAGCTTTGAAATTCTTTCTATTTTGAATTACTACTATATAATATGAAATATATACTTTTTCATTATGGGGATCTAATAGTATATACCCCTTTGTTATTGTTTTAGTCATGTCTTCCCCTACCCCTAGGAGATATCGTTGGGAGATTGTTTACCTTACTGGACCCGC